>JBBGZY010000236.1:4622500-4815000 GCA_037952925.1 Lithobates clamitans | reverse complement strand
GCTAATTGCTAATTAGCAGCACACTATTTGGAGTGAGTTCAGGTGGGGGGGGGGGGGTTGTGAAATCTAGCTAATTGCTAATTAGCAGCACACTATTTGGAGTGAGTTCAGGTGGGGGGGGGTTGTGAAATCTAGCTAATTGCTAATTAGCAGCACACTATTTGGAGTGAGTTCAGGTGGGGGGGGGGGGGTTGTGAAATCTAGCTAATTGCTAATTAGCAGCACACTATTTGGAGTGAGTTCAGGTGGGGGGGGGTTGTGAAATCTAGCTAATTGCTAATTAGCAGCACACTATTTGGAGTGAGTTCAGGTGGGGGGGGGGTTGTGAAATCTAGCTAATTGCTAATTAGCAGCACACTATTTGGAGTGAGTTCAGGTGGGGGGGGGGGGGTTGTGAAATCTAGCTAATTGCTAATTAGCAGCACACTATTTGGAGTGAGTTCAGGTGGGGGGGGTTGTGAAATCTAGCTAATTGCTAATTATAAGCACACTAAATACACTCCAACAAAATACATTCAAAATGAGTAGACTAGGTGGATATGTTCCCATCACTTCATGCTGGGAAGGTTATTGAAGGAAAATATACATGCATGACAAAAAATAACAGGAAAAAATTCCAGCATGTGTGAGGATAAAAAGGGGACATTCACACTATATTGCAATGATGGGAAGTAGTGTTTGAAGCAAGAAATACATTACATTATCAAAGATTACATAAAAGAACATGTGATGCTAATAAAAGAAAAATATCTTACCTTAATATAGTCCTTCTGCAGGACCTGTATGATGGCAGAACAGGTCTCTGGGATAATGATCCCCAGAGCCTGGGGGGAGATGCCTGTCGAGAACTTAAGGTCCTGCAGGCTTCTCCCTGTGGCCAAATACCGCAAGGTAGCGACCAGCCTCTGCTCCGGAGTGATGGCTTGCCTCATGCAGGTATCCTGCCTGCTGATATAGGGGGTCAGCAAAGCCACCAAACGGTCAAAAACGGGGTCCGTCATCCGGAGAAAGTTCCTGAAATCCTCAGGATTATTCTCACGGATCTCACGGAGCAAAGGCATGTGACAGAACTGGTCACGCTGAAGCAACCAATTCTTGGTCCATGAACTCCTCCTCGCCCTGTTCATGGACTGGTCTTGGGCTGAAGAATAAACTACAGCACCAAGCACATACAATGCACGAGCTCTACGACGAGTACGTACAGGTAACATGGCTTCAAAACGGTCGGCTGGTCAGAACGCACTAAACAGAACGCACTGAAGAACAGCAAGGCCTGTGAAGAACGACCTGAAAATCAGGAACGAGCGGCCAATAAAACAAAGATTTCTCAATGCCAACTGACCAAACGCACTGAAAAGCAGATACAAACCTCACAAGCACAGACTGAACAACAGTTAAAACGAACTGAAAAATACGAGTCTCACAAGCGCGAATCGTCTCTCACCAAACTTCTACTAACACGAGATAAACACGAGATTAGCAGAAGGAGCCCAAAGGGTGTCGTACGGGCTATTGAACTTCCGTTATATAGTCTCGTCGGACTTGGTGTACGTCACCGCGTACTAAGCTGTCGTACTTTTGTTTGGTCGTGTGTGGGCAAGTCCGTTCGTAAGAAAGTCTGCCGCAAGTCCGCCGAAGGTACGCCGGAAGTATGTCGGACAGGCTGTCCGACTTTTGTAGCTGAAAAGTCCGACCGTGTGTACGCGGCATTACTGTTAGGATGTGATAGACTGGCCTAGCTTCTATGCTTTGTCTATACAATGAGCCTATGTAAACTAAGCTTTTCATGTCTTACAATATGTAACTATCTCCTTATATTTATTTTGTAATCTTACTGAATTCTATAAATAAAAAATTGAGAAAAAAAAGGACCACAGTTTTACTCCTCTGACCCCCTACAGGCTCCTCTTTGCTGCAAGACCAGTCACTACAGCCTCTTATTCCCTATGCTCTGCTGGCCAAATGCCCCTCATGTCATAAAGACCAATTCAGGATCCACAACCCAGGTTTGGAGGAGGCCAAGCATAGGAATGGAGGATTGAGTAAGTAAAACTGCTTTTCTAGCCCCCTAGACCTAAACACGCATTTAACCTTTGCAGTATGGGAGGGCAGCCACACCGTAAGGCTCCATTCAGATCTTTGTGGGTCTGTGTTCTGCATGTGGGCAGCCCATTTATTGCAATGAGCTGTCCTACCCACAGAAATGCAGAGAAAAATTCCCCTGCCCTTTTTTTAATCATGCCACACAGAATCATATAATGCTGGGCCACCATGTTGTTTAATGTATGCAAAATCATGTAGTGGTTTCAAGTTAATGGGGGTTTCCATAATTCTTAATGGCACCTCTGCAAGGCTGCTAAAGTGCAGCACATTCATCTACAGGTTGAAATTGCATGTGTTCCCCACCCTCAGATGTGTGAACCTAGCCTGAGGTGAAGATTTCTACTTTTTATGCAGTTGAGCTTAAAAAAAATGTTTAGTTATGCATCTATACCAATAGATTACTGACAAAAGTCATACAATGCATACAGCGGTAAAAGACTCCACAATCAGAAAGAGACTAGACAAGGTTAAGCTTCACTGAAAAGTAGCAAAGCAGAATACCCCACCAGCCTTTATGTATTTTATGTACCAGAAGGCACCTGTCCGGTCCCCCATCCTGCTTTGAATCTATGGATCTTTTGGATTATATTGGATCAATATAACTGATACTTCACACTCACTGCTTCCTTGCTATGGGGATACCAGCCTGCCTGCCTGATGTTCCAGGCTAATTAGTTCTGTAAAGGAGCAATTTTTGCTTTTAATTAAAAAAAAAAAAAAAAAATGGAAGTGATGTTAAAAACATAGGCTCTGTACTGGCCACAGGTTTAGCATTCTTCAAGCCAATCATTGCACTTTCAGTATAATCTACAATTATTTGGCAGCTTAAACCAAGTGAATTTACATAAAAATAGGTTGAGGGAATGTTAGGTGAATAAGTCAGGAAGGTAAGCATCATCCTTTTCCTTTTCTTAAATTGGGTGAATGGTAAAGTAAAAACCTCTTCCTATTAAAGAACAGATGTTGTTGCATTGCAAAACCACCATTTAACTTGATATACATAGAGAATGTTCACCATACAAATTTTGTTGAATTTTTGGTGACTGTCGGACAAAATTTTTGCTAAATACACCATTTTGATTTTTGATTTTGATTTTTAATGCAAAATTTAGAAACTTCAGTATCTCAGCTTAAAACTTCTATCATAACCAATAACTAGAACTGATTTTGGATAAGTCTGCTTATCCCAGGTTTGCATGTTGAAGATTACACTAGCCACAGACCAGTGTTTGATTAAATAAGGTTAGAAGTCACATCATATAAACTTTAAAGCTAAACTCCAGGAAAAGTAAAAAAAAATCCTCCAGTGGGGCTGCTCCAGCACTTTAAGGGTTAAATGCTAATTTGGGTCTAAGGGAACAAGGATAACTGTTTCACCTACCCATCCCCCCATTCCCCCACTCCCTCAGACACCACCTCACTGCAAGATTAGTCCCCACAACCTCTTCTCCCCTATTTTCTGGGGGTCACATGTCTCTTGACATTATCAAGTCCAATGCAGAGTCCATAGCCCTGGATGTGAGAACAGTGCAAGGAACAGTCCACTGCCAGACTTTAAGGGGGTTGCAGGAAACTGGGGAAGCAGAGGATCAGGGAGGTAAAAACTGATTTTCCTGTCCCCTAGAAATAAACTGGCATTTACCTATGACAGTGCGAAGGGCCTCTATTGCAAAGGAGCATTTTTACTTTCCCTGGAGTTAGGCTTTAAGGTGATGATAGGCCTAATTCTGTGGTTCAGTAGCTTACATCTAAAAATCAACAACAGACACATGTATGCAGCTACTAATAAAGATGGTGGGGGGCTAAACCACCTAAGAGTTTTTAAATCTCTCAGGGATGCTGTTGAGATCTCTGCTATTGAGTTTCTAGGTCTGCACTGCTGGAGTTTTTTTATATTTTTCTTACTATGACAATTACAATACTGTAGGTGAACTGGAAAAATTCACAGATTGGTAGGAACACTCTAAACATAAGACTTTCTCTTAAAGCGGAGTTCCACCCAAAAGTGGAACTTCCGCTCATCGGATTCCCCCCCCTCCGGTGTCACAATTGGCACCTTTCAGGGGGGAGGGGGGTGCAGATACCTGTATTTGCACCCACTTCCGGCATAGATATCCACAGAATCTGCGAGTATTAACGCCACTCCCCCCCCCCCGCTGTCTGCTGGGAAAAACACAGGTCCCGGAGACAGCAGGGACCAACCGTATTGCGCTGCGTGACTCGCGCATGCGCAGTAGAGAACCAAGAAGTGAAGCCGCAAGCCTTCACTTCCTGATTCCCTTACCGAAGATGGAGGTGGCAGCACCCGAGGACCGAGAGACGGTTCGGCCTCGGGTGTCGACATCGCGGGCGCCCTGGACAGGGAAGTGTCCATGTTTTAAAAGTTAGCAGCTGCAGTATTTGTAGCTGCTGACTTTAAAAAAAAAATTTGGCGGAGCTCCGCTTTAAGAAAATATAAGGGACTTATGGCAGGCAGATCTCATGGCTCAAATCCTCAAGAAATATACATGTAGCCCTCACTCCCATAGAAGTTGTTTGATTTGTTGGGTCTTTCCCTTCCACACAGGCAGACAACAGGAATTTTACCACTTTCTTCACAGGCTCAAAAAACACTCTAGGGATTTTGGTTGGGATGCCAGAGAACTAAAGAACTTGAATAAACTCTCGCTAATGTATCTGGCTTCTAAGAGCTGACTTCAACAGTGCTGTCTACCAGTGGGAGTGGGTTTGCAGTAGCAATAATGACAAAAAGGTTTCCAAACTAAGGATGCAGGTTCTGCCACTTGCAGTAATGTCAAAGCACCTGGCTACTACTATACCAAGCTGAAGATGTGAGGGTGCTTGTGGCTGCTTTGAGCTGGCTCTAAGCTGTTCCCTGGTCCCAGACATGTAAAAGTATTGCAGCCTTACTACTGTATCTTCTCTGTATAGGCTTGGTGTAAACTGAAATGGAAGTTACACACTCAGTCCCTTTTAGTAGTTCCTTGAATCCAAGAGACTGCTGTATGGGCACACTGTTATACTGGCCAGGTCTTGCTCTCAGGATGGCTTCAGGTAAGTCTAGCTGAGGCTGGCAAAGGGTGTGTGGCTTTCAGCTGCTCCTTTTGTCTTCCTCTTATTCTCTTCTTCTTCTGGCCTTCCTCCTGCTCAGGAGCAGAGCCCACCAGCACAGGAATCCCCTCAAGACAACTGGACCCAGGACTCTACTCCCAGACTGCCAGGATTTTGACTATTTGTGACTTATTCCCCCACTGACTGAATCATGCCTCTTTAGAGATTGATGGGAGCTCCAAAATTTTTCAAGCTGCAGATTTCTGGACCTCCACCCACTAGATTCTAGAATTATATACAAAGTTCTAGAAAACAGGGGGAGGTAACAGAGCCACAGCCCTGTGAAGCATTGCACAGTCTAAACATAAATTAACCCCAGCTCCTCTGCATACAGGGGAGTCAAACTAAATTTATCTACGCTTAGTAGCACTGAGGGTGCTACATACAGTACATAGGAAGATAGCAGGTGACATAACTAGCTGGTTCAAAAACATCTGTTTTGTGTAAATTTGCCATTCAAAGCTGAAATACAGGCAGATATAAATGATCTAACAAGATTCAGCACTGTATTTCTTAATGCACCATTAAATGTTTTTTAAATGCAAGTGCTGTTAGTACCTGGATTTGCTTTTGCAGTCCCTGATCAATAACGCTAAGATTTGGAAAAAGGAAAGCAACAAAAGGATATCCTTTCTTTTCAGTGCAGCGCAAGGAGAATATTTGGTGTGAGGAGAGAGCAGAGTGAAAGAGATTAACTCATCAGCCTTACAGGGGGGATCTGTAAGGGTACATTTAGCTGTGCTGTTCTCTTGTGGAACCCCATTTTTGATGGTGGGCTCTTAGTGAGCTCCCATCTTTCTTTTTGTGCAGTAGACATTGGATTCTGAGAGCACCATCTGTATGGATGAGTGGATGTTCATTCTTTGTATTTAACCACTTGCCGACCACTGAACAATGATATACAATGGGCACAATGGCAGCGGTGGGCAAATGGCCGCACCTGTACGTCCCCTTTAATTGGCCGGGCTAGCGGGCGCGCACACGACACTGGTGGCGCATGCGTGCCTGCCGCGTACAGCGTGACCATGCCCGCGGCTCCCGCGGACTCGATGTCCGCCGGTGACCCAGCGATCGTGTCACGGAGCCGCAGAATGGAGAGATGCCTATGTAAACAAGGCATTTCCCCGTTCTGCCTAGTGACATGACAGGGATCTACTGCTCCCTGTCATCGGGAGCAGTGATCAATGTCATGTCAGTGGTAGCCTATCCCCCCCACAGTTAGAATCACTCCCTAGGACACACTTAACCCCTTGATCGCCCCCTAGAGTTTAACCCTTTCCCTGCCAGTGTCATTTACACAGCAATCAGTGCATTTTTATAGCACTGATCACTGTATAAATGACAATGGTCCGAAAATAGTGTCAAAAGTGTCTAATGTGTCTGCTTTAATGTCGCAGTCACAATAAAAATTGCAGATCGCCACCATTACTAATAAAAAAATTAATAATAAAAATGCCATAAAACTATCCCCTATTTTGTAGACTCTATAACTTTTGCTATTAATCAAAAAAGGAAAATGGTGCTGCTAATAACTGTGTGGATATCACTTGATCAGGGCAACTGATGAAAAATAATAATCAGCAATGGGAAACAGTACAATAAAAAGCCCTATGTCATATTAAAAATAGTTAGAAACCAACATAGAGCAAAAAAAAACCTGAATTATTATGTATATAAACACCATAAGATTAGTAACTCTTCAGATAGATCAAATAAACTATATGTGAAAGATATAAAGTGATGAAGAGGGGTGTCTGATCCACAAATGACAAGGGACTGTGCGGCAAAAAGGAATTGCTCAACTTTCCGCCACCCCAGTCAAAACACACAAAGTATATGTAAAAAAATATAATTGTATACTTAGTCCATTCAAAAAACAATATAAAAAAAAGTCTCTTAAAAATAAAAGTTCATATTCCCAGTGAAGTGATTATTTTCTTCTGTGCAATAAACAATAAAGTGACTTGTGCGGATTTTCAAGTGATGCGTCTTTATCTCAACTTCTGTGTAACAAAACAAAGTGATTTCTCGCGCTCCCCCTTAGGTATATGCACTCACCAGAAGCCCTCATCCCTGCAGGGGTGAAGAGCATGTAGTATATAAGATATACGATTCTCCAATACTAATAACCCTGGGATCATTCCGTTCTTTCACTCCAGAACAAGGTGCACGTAATGCGGTATCCACATGGACATTACAAACGGGCATCCATAGTGTAAATCTGAAAAAAACATTATTTTTTTGGCACAATTAAAAATAAAAAACTGCAACAGGATCAGAATAAAAAGGGCTAAGTAATACCCAGAAAAATGCGAGCGTGTAAGCAATTTTCTGGGTCTTGAGCAGCGTGCGCTCCACAGACCAAAACCAGAGAACAGGAAACGACCCGGAACGCATTACACATTTCTTCATAGGACGTTGTCTGAGGCCGGCCATCTTGGTACACCTCATGTCACTATATAGTAGGTGGAGGTACCGCTGCACATGTGGCCAATCGTGCTTGCTTAAACAAGCGAAAATTTCTCCAATAGGCACATATGAGTGGAGGATGGCAATGTTCCAATAACACGGAGCAAACTTTCACCATAAACCGGCAAACAATGTGATATACCCTTATAGGTAAAGGCCGGCATAGCCCACTAGCAGTAAAGAATGGTAGTTACATGCCGCAGTACCACATCACATAACTATTGCAAAACAGATATTATCAAGTAAAAATTCTAAAAAATATATTATTTTATATTCTTACAAAATACACTACTTATACCAATATGTAAGAATATAATATGATATTTTTTTTAGGATTATAGGTTTACTTGATAATATCCGTTTTGCAACAGTTATATGGTGTGGTACCGTGGCATGTAACTACCATTCTTTACCGCTCGGGGGCTATGCCGGCCTTTACCTATGACGGTATATCAAATTTTTTGCCGGTTTATGGTGAAAGTTTGCTCCGTGTTATTGGAGCATTGCCATCCTCCACTTATATGTGCCCATTGGAAAAATTTTCGCTTGTTTAATCAAGCACGATTGGCCACATGTGTGGCAGTACCTCCACCTATATAGTGACGTGAGGTGTACCAAGATGGCCCCACCTCAGACAACGTCCTATGACGAAACACGTAAGGCTCTTGATACACATCTAACGTCACTTCCGGTCGTTTCCTGTTTTCTGGTGAGTGCACATACCTAAGGGGGGGAGCACGAGAAATCACTTTGTTTTGTTGCACAGAAGTTGAGATAAAGGCGCATCACTTGAAAATCTGCACAAGTCACTTTACAGTTTATTGTACAGAAGTCGAGATAAAATGGCATCACTTGAAAATAATCACTTCACTGGGAATATGAACTTTTATTTTTAAGAGACTTCTTTTAATATCATTTTTTGAATGGACTAATTATACAATTATATTTTTTACATATACTTTGTGTGTTTTGACTGTGGTGGTGGAAAGTTTAGCAATTGCTTTTTGCCGCATTGTCCCTTGTCATTTGTGGATCAGACACCCGTCTTCATCACTTTATATGTTTCACATATGGTTTATTTGATCTATCTGAAGAGTTACTCATTTTCTGATGTTTATATATATAATAATTCGTTTTTTTTTTTTGCTCTATGTTGGTTTCTAACTATTTGTAATATCACTTAGGGATTTTCGTTGTACTGTTTCTCATCGCTGATTATTATTTTTCATCAGTTGCCCTGATCAGGTGATATCTACACAGTTATTAGCAGCGCCATTTCCTTTTTTGATTAATAACATTTTGGGCACCACTTTGTGGTGTTTTTCTGGGGAGGCTGCAGCTATAAATCTTTACCCTAAGCGCAGAATCCTTTGTTTAGCTATAACTTTTGCGCAAACCAATCAATATACGCTTATTGTGGGTTTTTTTACCAAAAATATGTAGAAGAATACATATCGGCCTAAACTGAGGAAACATTTTTTTTTTATATATATATATATATATATATATATATATATATTCGGGGGATATTTATTATAGCAAAAATTTAAAATATTACCTTTTTTTCAAAATTGTGGCTCTTTTTTTGTTGATAGCGCAAAAAAAAAAAAAAAAACAATCAAAAGAAAGCTCTATTTGTGGGAAATAAAGGACCTCAATTTTGTTTGGGTGCAACGTCGCATGACCGCGCAATTGTGCCAAATTGCAAAAAGTGCTCTGGTCAGGAAGGGGGTAAAATTTTCCTGGGCTGAAGCGGTTAATATGACTGTGATATTCTGCTGCTTTTAATGCTTCTTTACAAGGATCGATTTAGACCTCCATCGAAACCCCCTTTTATTCTGAATTCCTATCTGAGTTTGGATTGTGCTTCAGAGGCTACTGACAGGTGATGAGGAAGTGATGTGACACATCCACGCTACCTATTTTAACCCCATTGGAAGCTGTTGTAAGGTATTTGTGTAGCTTCCCATTTGCTAGAGTATGTAGCATTTGACGGGCTCACTACCCCTCGATTGCTACATGTCAAGTCTGCTGTCTACTGCATCTTAACCTCCCTGGCAGTATGATTATTTCGGATTTTAGGTGCTGAAAGCGGTACAATTATTTTGCATGGAAATTTGGCGTTTTATATTGTAGGCCTGTAATTCTTAACAATAACACATTTAAATCTGTCCAAACAAGAGTCTAGTAGACATCCTGGGTATGATGAAGTTTGAAACACAAAATCATAAATTATAATATAATAATTAAATATAAATAATTAAAAAAAAAATAATATAATAATAATCAAATAAATTTCCCCACGATTCACTATCGCTCAATTCTGCAAGTGTTCTAATTTACTATCGCTGTTTTCTAGCTGGTCTAAAGCCACTTTTGATTTAAAGGGACACTTTTTGGTTGCTATGGACAATCTCAAGTTTCCAGGCAGAAAGAACAGTATATATAATATAAAACTGCATGCAGGGCATTGGACAAAGCACTGGGGACAAAAGGGATGTGCAATGATTTCATACAGTACTGTAATCTGTAAGATTACAGTACTGTATGTGTTATGAATTTTACATTATTTTTAATTTGCCGCCAGGCTCCGCCCCTGTGCATCGTGACGCTCGCAGGGAACGGAGCCTGGCACAGACAGGCTTTGGAGGAGGACACAGCCTACAGACACAGCGGGGGACATCGCAGGATCCTGGGGACAAGGTAAGTAACACTGCACCAGGATCCTGAGATGTAATCCCGAGTGTGGCTCGGGGTTACCACTAATGGTGCTGAATTTTAAACACGAGCCACACTCAGGAATACCGTCAGTGAGGTTAAAGCGGGGGTCCACCTATCTATAGTTTTTTTTTTTTTTGAGTTCATTCACAAACTTTTCTTCTCAGCATTACATACTCACATACTGTGTGTAATATGTCCGCCTGTGTCAGATTTCGTCGGAAAGAATAACTTATATTATTCACTGCAGGCGGTTTCCATCTTCATTGTGGGCATTTGAAGCCCACAAGCATTTATTTCCTGGATGTGGTGAATGCTGTGCCCCCAGCATTCACCGCTCGTTCCCGCACATGCTCAGTGGCATCCTGGGAAGCCTTAGACTAGCTCCCAGGAGTCTGGGAGAGGCTAGAAACACGCCTACTCCCATGGGAGGAGAACCAGGAAGTGCTAAGAAGAACAGAAAAATAAAAGGTAATTACGGCGATTTAAATTTTTTTAAATGGCATGTCAGCATCTAGGCAAGGAAGAGAATACATACAGATATTGTTCAAAATTTGGGTGGAACCCCGCTTTAAGGAGGGGGGCAGTTGTTGAATGGCAAAAACGCATCTAAGCCATGCGTTTTTGCTAACCTCCAACTGCGCATCTACATGAAGTCTAATGCCGCGTACACACGATCGGAATTTTCGACAACAAATGTTCGATGTGAGCTTGTTGTCGGAAATTCCGACCGTGTGTAGGGTCCATTGGACATTTTTTGTCGGAATTTCCAACCAAAAAAATTTGAGAGCTGGTTCTCAAATTTTCTGACAACAAAATCCGTTGTCATAAATTCAGATTGTGTGTACACAGTTCTGACTCACAAAATGCCACGCATGCTCGGAATCAAGTAGAAGAGCCGCACTGGCTATTGAACTTCCTTTTTATAGTCCCATAGTACGTGTTGTACGTCACCACGTTCTTGACGTTCCGAATTTCCGACAACATTTGTGAGACCGTGTGTATGCAAGACAAGTTTCATCCAACATCTATCGGAAATAAATCCATGGTTTGGTTGTCGGAAATTCCGATCGTCTGTACGCGGCATAAGTGTAATGCCGCGTACACACAGTCGGACTTTTCGTCCGGACTGGTCTGGCGGACAATGCGATCGTGTGTGGGCTTCACCGGACCTTCAGCTGACTTTTCCATTCGCAAATCTGATGGACTTTAGATTTGGAACATGCTTCAAATCTTTACGTCGTAACTCTGCCGGACCCAGAAGTCCGCTCGTCTGTATGCTAGTCCGATGGACAAAAACCCACGCTAGGGCAGCTATTGGCTACTGGCTATCAACTTCCTCATTTTAGTCCGGTCGTACGTCATCACGTACGAATCCGTCGGACTTTTGTGTGATCGTATGTAGTAGTAAGTCCGTTCGTTAGAAAGTCCGCCAAAGTCCGTCGAAAGTCTGACCATGTGTACATGGCATTAGTGCCAGGCTAAGTGTTATGGCAGAGAGGTGTATATCTTAAAATTGGATAGACAGAAATATAGATCCTTTGACAGGTAAAACAGATTCATTATATGTATTTCATATGTGTATAGGACTTTTTGTCGGGTGTTGAGCTTTAAAATTGATTATTGAAATTCTTGTCATGACTTTTTATTGTTTTTTATTTATAAATTTGAAAAAAGTACACCTAGAGTAACACAACACAAGCATATGATTCACAGTTGGTAATGTAGACATATTATAGAAAAAATATTCTGAAATGTAAAATGTGTGATATAGGGGGTCATTTACTATAACTCCAGGAAGTACTGGGCACTATGGCAAATAATAGCGCCCATTTTAGCCAAACAGAAACAAAACCGGCGAATTTGCGCATGAAAATTAGCGATATAAGCAGGAACAACTGTTTGTAAATTCTAAATTGCCGCTAATTAGCGCTTTTGCGTATATACAAATGCCAATTCTTATCAAGTTGTTATATAGCACTGTACTGTAGCCATGATCCATGTATGTGAAAGAAACATTTTTATCAGAGATGTGCTCTAGTTCCCGTGCATCTATTGATTTATATTGCAATTAGTATTCCTAGTTTTTTTTCCTTCTTTTGCTAAGAAATGCAGTTCTGAATGATTATTACATAGTAATGTCTGCTATTCTGTAAAGTTACATGTATTAATCATTTAGGTTACCTATTTGTTGTATGTTGTTTTTTTCATGTTTTTGATTTATTATTTATTAATTTAGTTGACTATAAAGCAGTAATTATTTATGTTCATTCTTTAATAATACTACACTATTATGCAGGTCTTGTACTTAGCACAATGGCTTAGTGGTCTGCTTGGATATCTCCACACCACTCATGGTATGAGTTCAAACAACAGCCAACCTACCATCCACCAGCTGTGTTTATTTTTTCAGTGCACAATTAATTAAAATAAACAAACAAAGACATGTAAACTGCCCTTTAGCTAGTGTGTGGTGTTTGGAATGTCACATCATAATATAATTGAATACTTACATACCATTGCATGCATTTAAAGAGTTAATACAATAAAATAATTCACATTAAAGTGCATTGGCTATTTGGCAATCACCTATTTTCAGTGTGTGTATATATATATATATATATATATATATATTTGTGTTGCTTTGGCTAATTGTCTAACTGGCATTCTCCTTTTCCCACCAATGCAATCTTTTAGGATTTTTCTGTGGGACTTGAACCCATGAGTCTTTCAATACCTGAAAGTTTGAAGGTAGAGGTGCTAACTGCTAGCCTATTGGGCTGAGCACAATTATACATACAAAATACCTATACTAGTGTTTGATGTGTTATATACTATACAATAAAGTTTATCAAATGTAAACTGCTTGTTAGCTAGTGTGTGGTGTTTGGAGATTTACACCATAATATTAGTGAATACTTACATACCATTGCAAACATTTGAAGAGTTAATACAATAATATCAAACACATTAAAGTGTATTGGCTACTTGGCATTCACTGTATGCTGCTTTGGCTAATTGGCTAACAGTAATTCTCCTTTTCTCCACCAATAGTAATCTTTTAGGATTCTTCTGTGGGATTTGAACCCATGAGTCTTTCATTACCCGAATTATTTGAAGGTAGAGGTGCTAACTGCTAGCCTATTGGGCTGAGCACAATTATATACACAAAATACTTTTACTAGTGTTTGATGGTTTATATACCATACAAGTTTATCAAATGTAAACTGCTTGTTAGCTAGTGTGTGGTGTTTTGGAGATTCACACCATAATATTAGTGAAGACTTATTTATTTTTATTTAAGGTACTTCTATAGTGCTGTCAATTTATGCAGTGCTTTACATATACATTATACACTTACATGGGCCCCTACCCTCAAGGAGCTTACAATCTAAGGTCCCTAACTCACATTCATATACTAGGGCCAATTTAGACAGAAGCCAATTAACCTACCAGCATGTCTTTGGAGTGTGGGAGGAAACCAGAGTAACCGGAGAAAACCCACACAGGCACAGGGAGAACATGCAAATTCCAGGCAGGTAGTCTTGTGGTGTGGTTGGGAATCGAACCAGTGACCCTTTTTACTGCTAGGTAGGGATGAGCCAAACACCCCCCTGTTCGGTTCACACCAGAACATGTGAACAGGAAAAAAGTTTGTTCGAGCACGTGAACACCGTTAAAGTCTATGGGGGTCATTTACTATAGCACCAGGAAGTACTGGGCACTATGGCAAATAATAGCTCCCATTTTAGCCAAATAAAATTTCAACAGGCGAATGTGCGAATGACAAATTAGCGCTATTAGTGAGAAACACATGCTAACTAATGCAGTTATGAATGATTATTACATAGTAATGTCTGCTATTCTGTAAAGTTACATGTATTAAACATTTAGGTTACCTATTTGTTGTATGTTGTTTTTTATTTTTTAATTTAGGTGACTATAAAGCGGTAATTATTTATATTCATTATTTAATCATACTACACTATTATGCAGGTCTCATACTTAGCACAATGGCTTAGTGGTCTGCTCAGATGTCTCCACAGCACTCACGGTACAAGTTCAAATACCAGCCAACCTACCATCCCCTGCTGTTTTTTATTTTTCAGTGCACAAGCGAATTAAAATAAACAAACAAAAAAATGTAATCTGCCAATTAGTTAGTGTGTGGTGTTTGGAATTTCACACCATAATAGTATTAAATACTTACATATCATTGCATGCATTTGAAGAGTTAATAGAATAGAATCAGCCAAATTTAAAGTGCATTGGCTAATTGGCATTCACCTATTTCCAGCATATGCTGCTTTGGCTAATTGGCTAATAGTCATTTGCTTTTTTTTCACCAATTCAATCTTTTAGTATTTCTCTGTGGGATTTGAACCCATGAGTTCTTCAAGGTAGAAGTGCTGACCGCTAGCCTATTGGGTGTAGAACAGTCATACATAGAAAATACATAGAAAATACATTCACTAGTGTTTGATGTTTCTTCTCCCCGAGCTGTCTCTCCTGCTGCCACCATCTTCTCCCGCTGCCACCATCTTCTCCCGCTTATGTGTTCTTCAGCGCAGCCAGTTACCCACTAATAAAAAAAAAGACGCTCTTCTTGTGGCGGTCTTCTGTGGCCACCCGATAATGTCACCCGGAGAGTCCGCTCCATGGTTATGTAAGAGACGCCACACAGCGGGTGACAACACAGCGGAGGAGGACCACCATGGAAGAAGAGCGGCTTTTTTTTTATTAGCGGGTAACCAGCGGTGCGGAAGAACACAGCAGATGGAGGAGATGGCTGCGGCAGGAGAGACGGCTCTGGGAGAATACAGCTCGGGTAGAAGATGAAGGAGGGAGAGACAGCGTCTGGAGAAGATGGCTCCCGGAAGCAGACAGCTCGGAGTTTTTTACAATAAAGGACTTGTCAAAAACCGGCTATTGATTCTTTTACATTTAACTGCTTTTTTTGGTGAATGGGTAGGGGTAAAATGTACCCCATACCTATTCACATAGGGGGCAGGATCTGGGAGCCCCCTTGTTAAAGGGGGCTTCCAGATTCTGAAAAACCCCCTGCTTGCAGACCGACAACCACCGACCAGGGTTGTCTGGAAGAGGCCCTTGTCCCCATCAACATGGGGAAAAGGTGCTTTGGGGCATGTGGCCTGGTAAGGTTCAGAAGGGGAGGGTGCTCACTCGTCCCCCCCTATCCTGACCTCCAGGCTGCATGCTCGGATAAGGGTCTGGTATGGATTTTGGGGGGGCCCCACATCCAATTTATTTTACATTTTGGTGTGGGGTTCCCCTTAAAGTCCATACCGAAGGGCCTGGTACGTACTGGGGGGACCCTACGACATTTTTTCCCTTGAATTTTGGAATTTCCGTACCATAATATTATTGAATAAGTACATACCATTGCATGCATTTGAAGAGTTAAAATATGGAATAAAGCAAGCTGATGCGCTTTGGCTAATTATGCTTCTGAGTACAATGCACACTTCCAGGAGGTGATGCTGTCAGTGGGATTTGAATTCAGGGCTTGAACTTTTGGGGGCAGCAGGGTATACCGCTATGCTACAGAGCTGAGCACTTACCTACAGAGAAAATACATTTACTAATGTTTGATTCTATACAATAATGTTTTGCATTTCAAGCATTAATATTATAGTAACAACCATGCTCATGCCGATGTGGCATTGGCTAATAGGCATTCGCCTCTTTTCAACATATGCTGCTGAGTACAATGCAAGCTTTCAGTAGGTGATATCATCTGTGTAATTTTCAGCCATTTCAGCACAATTATATTGAGAACATACGTTTACTAGTGTTTGATGGTGGGACTACTTTATATTCTAGGTATAAAATAGTACTCAGCACAGTGACTTAGGCACCTTTCACACTTGTGCGATCTGAAAGTTGCGAGATTTTAATGCTACTTTAAGCAATGCCTGTGTAATCTTGAGGTCTATGGACGCAGGAGTCGCAGGGAAAGACACGCAACTTTCCCACGATTTTGCATCAGCAATTTTGCCGCAATTCCAGGGAATGCCTGTGTAAACTTGAGGTCTATGGACCTCAACTTGCATCAAAGTCAGACCAAAGTAGTACAGGGACTACGTTGAAGTCAGTGTTACTTGAAGTCGCACAGATATGAATGGTACACATTGAAAATCATGGGGTATGACTTGTCATGCAACTCTGATGTCCAAAGTTGCACAAGTGTGACTCAGCCCGACTTTGTCAGCGATTTCAGAGACATCAGTGCACTTTCCTGCACAGATGTCTAGTGAAATCACATAGGTCCCAACTGTTCTCCTTTAAGAAGGTGTCCTATGCCTACCTACTTTTGCTAATAGGTGTCCCTTATACCCATCTTAAAAAGTTGGGAGGTAAGAAATTGCCCCCGAAGTCGCCCAAAGTAGTGCAGGAACTACTTTTGGGAATCGTGGCGTCGCACCAATTCGGACAGTTCCATTGCCATCAATAGGCGCCGATTTAGCCTACAATTTGACATGTCAATTCAGACCTATGTGAACATGGGTGAAGTTGCATAGATATTAGAGCTGCACAGTTCTGGCCAAAATGAGAATCACAATTTTTTTGCTTAGACTAAAAAGATCACGATTCTCGCGACGTAAAATCTTTCACATTATCCCACAAAAAATTGGGCTAACTTTTCTTTTTTTTTAATTCATTAAAGTAATTTTTTCCAAAAAAAATTGCATTTGAAAAGCGCAAATACAGTGTGACATAAAATATTGTAACAACCACCATTTTATTCTCTAGGGTCTCTACTAAAAAAATATATATAATGTTGGGGGGTTTTAAGTAATTTTCTACCAAAAAAAAAAGATTTTAACCTGAAACCAACAAATGTCAGAAAAATGTTTAGTGTTTAAGTGGTTAAACTTTCCTCGCTTACACAGAAGTCGACTTCCTGGTTTTTCGGCTGTGGCTTCAGAAGAGCAGAGAGAGTTCTTTACATAGCAAGAATCGTGAAACGCTTCTTTCAAGATCGTAAAGGGGAAAAAAATCACGATGACGATTAATCGTGCAGCTCTAATAAATATGCATGGAAATCAAGGGGGACAACTTTTCATGTGACTCTCAGGTCCAAAGCTCCATGAAAAGTCACCCAAGTGTGAAAGTAACCTAATGTGATTAATTGATAACACCTTTGAATAAGGCCCCATTTGCACTTGTGCGACCTTAAAATTGCACAGCTGTCATGACTTGAAGCAATGTCTGTGTAATTTTGTGGAGTATGGACCTCAAATTGCATCAAAGTCAAACCAAGGTAGTGCAGGGACGAATTTGCTACACTTTCAGGATGCACAAGTGACAATAGGGCCAAATTCAAAGGTGTTATCCTTGAATCTCATTCACACTGCTGCGACCTAAAAGTCACACTATTTTGCTGCCACTTTGCCGCTGCAACTTGGCTCCAACTTCTGGGAATGCTGGTGTAATATTGTACCCAATATACCTCAAGTCACACCAAAGTAGTACAGGGACTACTTTGAAGTTAATGCGACTTAAAGTAGCACAGATATGAATGGTTATCATTGAGAATCATGGGGTACAACTTGTCATGCAACTCAGAGGTCCAAATTTGCTGGAAAATTCGCCCAGCTGTGAAACAAGTCATATATATTTTAATAAAAGGAGCTCTCATTTATACTTGCATAGTCCTTACTGATTTACATCAGCAGAACAAATGCAGGAAGTGATGTGTGCACATGGGACGGAAGCAAATGTGTGGTGATGCCAAATAAATCAAAGAACCCCACCCACACCAAATCTAACTATGACATCCACCCCCACATTGATTAAGTACAAGTACATATCCTACACTTACCCAGCCAATGAGCAGCACCTCCTCTTTGCTAAAGAGACCTCACCATGTCCACCCGTCCTAGATGGAGATCCTGACCAGCACAGGAACTTCCGGGTGCATACATTGACTAATTTCCAGGTCAGAAGGTGAAACCACGCTTTTGATTGCAGCTGCAAATATTTGATCTCAACCATGATTAGTATTTTTTATTTTCAGATATGCAAATCTGTATTTCTACATATATTTGAAGGTAAACTTAAGGGAGTTTGATAAGAAATGGTGTCCCTGGGTTAGCAGCAGGTGAATTACAAAGACAAAAGGCCCAGTTTGGGCCCTGGTTCACACTGACAGAGGGAGGAAGTCGTTCAGCTGAACTCCCACAATTTCATTCCTGCATGTCAGTCCCGACTATGGGGGCAACATCAGAGACATCGGTGCAGGTTTCTGCACCAATATCAATACAAATCGCACCAATTAGAATGGTGCAATTGCCACAGATTTGACATGTCAAATCACACCAATGTGAACCAGAGCTGACACATTCAAACACTGCCTATCCCCCAGCTGATTTCATTACCTGCAATTCTCCACAGCTGTTATATATAAAGATTCCACCTTTATCATTAACTTGCAGTTGTGCAGAAGCCTAGGTTTACATTGGTGCGATCGGTCATGCGATTTGAGAGATCAAATCGCATGACTATTGGCAATGGCACTGTTCCAATCGATGCAACATTGTTTTTTGTGGCGCCACACCAATTTGCTAAAGTAGTTCCTGCACTACTTTGCCGATTTCAGGTGCGACTTCAATAGACATTTGTGTATGAAGCCATCTGAAACCACGCTGACCTTGCTACACTACTTTGAAATCGTGCTACTTCAAGTGAAGTAGTAGTCAAAGTAGCATCAATGTGAACCAGGGCAAAGAGATTAGTTTTTTGGTGCACAAATACATATTGAAATAAAATATAAGAGATATTGCACTTTCCCAAAACCACCACCCACAAAAACTAAAGAGAAAGAAAAGAAAAAAAAAAAAAAAACACCACAACAAAAGCTCAATATTACACTTATTTTACCAGCAGAAAAAAAGATAAATTTACATTCATTTACTAGCTTCAAAAAAGGGCCCTGCTCATAGGAGCTTACAATCTAAATTTAGACAAAACCTTAGAGTGGGCACAGCTTTAATTTCAGTGTATAGCGCGCAACACATCACAGTCATTCTTACAAAGCATTCCCACATAATATTATAAAAGACTTATTCAAAACACCCACCACCAGCCCACAATCCACACATACATACATTGGTGACCATGTTCTGCTGGAAGCTGCATTTCAATGTACACGATTAAACAACGAGATCAAAAAGAGTAGGTCAGCAGATGCTTTCAAATGATGTTTGCATGATCAGACAGGAACAATACACACACAACATTGACAGCATGGCCACATAAACCCACTTTTAATTGAAAAAATGCACAAGAATTTAATCAAATCTCCCAATTTCATTCCTAATCACAGCAAAAAAAACCTGACCTTCTCAGGCCAAACGACCCCCCCCCCCTACTGCAGGCCTTTATATAAGAGAGGTTGTATTGTTAGCACACTGACACACCCAATAGAAGTACACGCCCACCAGTATCTTTCAATCTATCACTTCATGTATGTCTAAAGTGATTGCACCTTCATGTATGTCTAAAGTGATTGATGAGCAGGAACACATAATACTATTTGCAACTGTGTTAGCCCTTGGTATGTGCATCAAATCTCCAACTACAGGCCAAAGATCAAAGTCCATTTGCATCCACATAAACAAAGCAACAGTTTTCTAAGCATATGTACCTGTGCCGTGTAAACCCTAAAATTTGAAATGTCCAAGTCCCTGAGCATGATTAGTGCTAATAAACATTAACATCAGTCCCTGGCTGCAATGAGCTTCCAATATAAAGTCCATAATTAACTTTCTTACATTAGAACCTGTTTCGACAGGAGACAAATAAAATTCCAGCATGTCTTTGGATTGTGGTGAGAAACCCACACAGGGAGAACATATAACCTTCAACACAAGCATTAGCATGTTGGGGAATTGAACCAACATCCCAGGTGCTGCTAGACAGAACTGCTACCCACTTAGCCACCAGGCAGTCCCACGCATGTTTTCTGCATCTCTGTGGTGTGAACCAGCCCTAAGTCCATAGCCATGCTCAGTGTCACAAGCAATATACAATATAATGGCCTAAGTATTGGGATACCTGCCTTTAAATGCACATGAACTGTAATGGCATCCCAGTATAAGTATTGGGTTCGAAACTCATTTGGCCCACCCTTTGCAGCTATAACAGCTTCAACTCTTCTTGTCCACAAGGTTTAGGAGTGTGTCTATGGGAATGTTTGACCATTCTTCCAAGTGCATTTGTGAGGTCAGGCACTGATGTTGGATGAGAAGGCCTGACCTACAGTCTCCTCTCTAATTCATCCCCAAGGTGTTCTGTTGTGTTGAGGTCAGGACTCTGTGCAGGCCAGTCAAGTTCCTCCACCCGAAATCACTCATCCATGTCTTTATGGACCTTGCTTTGTACACTGGTCCAAATGATTTGGTGGAGGGGGATTATGGTGCGGGGTTGGGCTTGGCCTCTTAGTTCCAGTTAAGGGAACTCTTAAGGCATCAGCATACCAAGACATTTTGGACAATTTCATGCTCCCAACTTTGTGGGAACAGTTTGGGGATGGTCCCTTCCTGTTCCAACATGACTGCACACCAGTGTACAAAGCAAGGTCCATAAAGACATGGATGAGCAAGTTTGGGGTGGAGAAACTTGACTGGCCTGCACAGAGTCCTGGCCTCAACCCGATAGAACACCCTTTGGCTGAATTAGAGTACAGACTGCGAGCCAGGCCTTCTCATCCAACATCAGTGCCTTGCCTCACAAATGCACTTCTGGAAGAATGATCAAACATTCCCATAGACACACTAAACCTTGTGGACAGCCTTCCCAGAAGCTGTTCTTTTCAAGCTGCAAAGGGTGGGACAAATCAAATTTTAACCCTACGGACTAAAACTGGGCTGCCATTAAAGTTCATGTGTGTGTAAAGGCAGGTGTCCCAATACTTTTGGCTAAATAGTGTATCTGGAAAAGACTTACAATGGTGGTGGAACACTCCTACACATAACTACTACATTTAGACATAGTTATAGGACCTGGGAGATGAGACAACGTCTCTACATGAAGTAACACGGTTGGGATTTGAACCCAGACCCTCAGAGATACTAAGCAGAAGTTCTAACCTCTATGCCACAGAGCTGCCACATGTGAGACTCTCCTACACATAACTACCCATAAATACACATAAAAACACATAAATACTGCATTTCTTTGGACATACAGGTGATGGGATTACATTACTCAAGAGTTATTCTTCTTGATTTATTCTGTAATATTTGGTGTTTTTTTGTGGGTGAGAGTAGAATATTACCCTCAAATTTTTGGGAATTACATTTTGATTTCTGATGTCGGTACACATATCACATTTTTTGGGCTCAAATTATAAATATTTGGAAATAATAAAAAGCACAAAAAATTGTGATTCATTTTAAATTTGCATCAGCAATGGTATTGTTTGTGGATTGTAAAGACACCTGTGTGAGTCTGGGGTAAATATTGTTGTGAGATGAAGAGTAACAAGTGAAAGTGACAGAGAAAAATATATTTTACCAAAACATCAAAACATTCCACTTTCTAGCATTCTTAAAATCAAAATATTTTAAGTAGAAGCAACAATGTTGCAAAGGAAAATTTATTTCAGAGAAAGATACATTTCATCTCAACATGAAAAGGTTTTTTTTGTGAAAGTTAGAATTGTTCCATTAGAATCAATGACTGAAACTTAATTTGGACTAAAATAGAGCAGAATTTAACTCCCAAAAAGTGTTCTCTAATTAGCTCTCATTTTGGTATTTACTATAGCTCCAGGTAAAAAAGATACTTGAGTTAAAATGAGAGTTATTTTCAGGTCTGAGCATGCTCAGTTGTGTTGGCACCTAGTTGTCCAAAACGGGGAATTTTTCACTTTTCAGACTTTTAAAGATATTTCAGTGTAGAAATCACCTTTTCACACAGTTTAAAAGCAGATTATCTTTAAATAATATACCGCATATTTCAGTACCATTTAGGCAATTATATCATGCTCTAAACATTATTTCCATGTGCAATTCTCTAGGTTTTAGCAGAGTAAGGGTTTGAGCACTATTTAGTTTCAGGGAACTATAGTAAATTCGATTTTGGGAGAATTTTCTCACCAGCGCTATAGTGAATACCGTTTTAGCGCGAATTATCACTATTAGCACTAATTCACGCTAAATTGCAGTGAATTAGCGCTAATTCACGGCAATTTGCGCGCATTAGCGCCG
The DNA here is from genome assembly GCA_037952925.1 of Lithobates clamitans. Taxonomy (NCBI): domain Eukaryota; kingdom Metazoa; phylum Chordata; class Amphibia; order Anura; family Ranidae; genus Lithobates; species Lithobates clamitans. The sequence continues at coordinate 4,792,363 of JBBGZY010000236.1, read as the reverse complement.
TGGCGCTATAGTAAATGACCCTCTAAATGTATTATCTTAATCTAAAACATGATATACAACAAACCATGGCTGGGATTTCTTTACAGTTCATTTATAAAAATGACAAAAGCTGAATGTAAACATTACGTTTTATTATTTTGCCCTTGGGTAGCTGAAAATCTTCCTTCATTTGAATGGACATGCCAAATTGTATATGACAGAACAAGTGATGGCATTGACAGGAGTGTTAATACTACAAAATTCCTCCTCTCCTTTGGTGACAGCATTTCCATGACCTTGTGTTCATTTACACAGAAGGTGTTACACCTGCAAATTAATATTGCCTTCATTATCATCATCAGCTTTAACCTTTAGAAGATATACAGTATGTTAACATTTTCTTTAATGGATGACTAAAATTGGAGAAATCAAAAATCCAGTCCAAACAACTAATTCTACAGTTTTACATGCCAGGGCTGTTTAGATATTTAAGGTGCCAGTAAACTCCTTCCTCCCTCCAAAAAAAAAAAAAAAATCTCATGATGTTCTCTACACTAAATGTGTCTATCACTTTTTTTTTACATTTGCTTTATATTAAAATATTTGTTAATCATTCCAGTGATTTCCTCCTACTTGTTGGCAGTGGTAATGATCTGCAGGCTCTTCTATCCTCTTGTATCCTCCTTAAAGTTGGCACCGAGTGTGCATGTATTCCAGGTGTCTACTGCTTACTTTTCTCTCTGAGCAGCATGGATGATGTGCATAACCTGTGCCCTGTGTTGTCACCACTTGTGCATATGCTCTGGGTGCCTAATGCCGTGTACACACGAGCGGAATGTCCAACAGAAAAAGTCAGACAGGAGCTTTTCAATTTATATTCCAATCGTGTGTATGCGTATGAAAATTCTGAGGGACCTAGAAAGAGACAATGTTCTAAATTTTTCCGACGAAATCAATTCCTATCGGAAAAACCGCTCGTCTGTATGCTGTTCCGACGTACCAAAAACAACGCATGCTCTGATGCAAGTACGAGATGGAAGCTATTGGCTACTGGCTATTGAACTTCTGTTTTCTAGTCCCGTCCTACGTGTTGTACGTCACCCGTTCTGGACAGTCAGAATTTGGTGTGACCATGTGTATGCAAGACAGCTTGAGCGGAATTTCGTCAGAATTCCGTCGGAAATACCTTCAGAGTTTATTCCGACAGGAAAACCGGTCGTGTGTACAGGGCATAAGGCTTTCTCAGCTGTCTGAACAGATTGTGCGATGGGTAGGTCCAGCACTTTGTATTCCCCTGTTATACTTTACCCTAGGTTACTAGAAGCTGATACAGTATACCCAAATAACATGCATGTACAAAAAAAGTGAACAGTATGTGCCATATATCAGGAAATAGGATTGCATGAATAGGTATACATGACAAAACAGTAATTACAAACACGTGTGAACAATGTAATCTATTCCAAGAGCTAAATTTAAGGTAAGGAGTATTGTCCAACACCCCCAGGCACCCTATCCGGGAACAAACTGTGTTGTGAGGGGAAGACAGCAAAACCAACCTTTAATTTCAACAGTTTTTCTTGTTCAAACAATTTCATTAAAAAATATAAGTTAAGTATAAGTAAAAAATGGTATAAGTACGGACTAAACATGAATTAGAAATGGTAGAATAGCCAGTGTCAATGAGCAATAAGAGGGTTATGTACACAGGGAGATACAGAGCGTTTATTCGGCCCAGGGGTGTAAACTCAGAGGTCTAGTAAGCTATCGTGCATACTACATTTCAAGCCTACAGTGGAACAGTATAATAAATTAACAGATATGTAAGGCTTAGCAACCTTGTGAGTCTGACCTGGCAGTAGGTTTAACGATAGAGGTGATTAGTAGGATGGTAACTACCTGAAAAGGGAGGTAGGACATACAGAAAAGGGGAAAAAAGGGGGGTCATGGAGAAATGAGGGGAAGGTGACATGGAATAGAGTACGATAAGGAAGGGAGGAAGGGGGGAGTGGTAGGGGAGTAGAGTGGGTGAGGGGAGGAGGAGAGGTGCAAAACCCCAAGCATTTATAGATTGCATCAATTAGGCTAGACAGGGAAAATTCCCGGAGGTGATGCCTCTAGTTTCTGATATGCTCCACCGTTGTAATGTGAGCTGGTTTATGCAATGTGTAATGTGTTTGCAGTTTTGCCCACGGAGTTAGGAGAGGGTTAGGGTTAACAACTCCCCACCGTTAATGGTCCTGCCTTTCTGTGGCCCATAAATACAAGGGGAAGTAAAATTTCTGTCTTCTTGGTCTCTAGCCAGAGGGGTGCTGAATCATGTGATCCCTACTTGAGAGGTGCCATTTTCCTCCAAAAAAAAGGGTACCCATTCGGGGTATTGAAGAGGACTCCCTCCCACACTCATCTTACCTTTTATGTAGCTGCCAGAAGAGGAGTGAAGGGGAGGAGAACAGATTGGGGGGAAGATTTAAAGGCACTTGTTCTTTTATCAGGTTCCATATGATTGATTTATTCATAAATCTTTCTGTTTTGAATTTTATGTTCAGACATTGTATTTTATGATGAGGACTATCTTTATGGAGTGCTGGTGCATATATACTAATTTCCAAGAGCCTTGCCTGGGGGGCAGAGGTTCTCAGCTGCTAGGGTATCCATTGGGAATTACTGTATACTGTATATAGTTTGACCTGGGCGCTGAATCATTTACATTAGTATTATATTTACCTGTATATTTATGAATAAAGTTCAGCATTCATGTGCATCTTTATATTAAACATGGCTATGTACAGTATGTTCTAGTGAGTTTTCTAAATCCTTTTACAGTTTGGTGACTCTGAAGAATTTGGTAAATCTCATGTTTTTTTCTTTATATTTTCTAAAGATATGCAAATGTACCTATTTCTAATCCAAAATATTAATAGGACAAATGCTTATTTTTTAAAAAGTTCACTTTTAAAAAAACAATGGCGAGTCAGGGCATCTGTTTAGACCAGGTTATGACTGGTTCAGCTTACATAAGCTTTAATAGCCTCTATTTAAATACATTTTTATATATGTGTTAGTTAGGATTGCCACCTTTTTTTCAAGTCAAACCCGAACACTTTAGTGATGCACGGCAATTTTTTTTTTGGTAGTAAATACTAGAGGATTGTAAAAAACCTGGGACACCTTTGGGCGCCCCAAGGAGAGTAGTAATGCGGCATGTGTAACAAGCTTTAACAAACAGTGGATGTGGCCAAATTGTCTTAGCAGTGGGAGGAGCTTAAAGGAGCATGGTTAAATAAAACAAAAGCATTCTTGTACCCATAAAACAGTCTTAGATTGCTGTGCCACAAGTAAGAGTCTCACAGACATGTACAAACCCCAACACAATCATTTAAAAAAAAAAAAAAAAAAAAAAAAACTCATTACGTATGATTTTGCATACACTGAAAATAGTCAGAAAGCTGACGCTTTGTTTGAGCCGATCTTAAAGAAGACCTTCACTAGAAAAGTTACTGCTTAGCAACCAGCAACTCTTAAGACAATGACCACTTGGTGAGGAGTAATGTGTAATGTACTATATAGTGCAGGACTCTCATTCAGCAAGTGGCCTGAATGAAAACAAAAAAAAAAATTAAGTGGATGGAGGAATTCCTTTCGCCTTAAAGGGGTTGTAAAGGTTCATGTTTTTTCACCTTAATGCATCCTATGCATTAAGGTGAAAAAACACCTGGCAGTCACCAGCCCCCTAGCCCCCCGTTTTACTTACCTGAACACCTTCATTCAGTCGGCGGGGACACGTTGTCTCTATCCACGGGCTCCTGGCTCTTGATTGGATAGATTGATAGCAGAGCAGCCATTGGCTTCCACTGCTGTCAAGCAAATCTAATGCCGTGGGCACTGGGGGGCGGGGCCAAATCCGGCATTCTGTGTCTATAGACGCAAATGCTGGACTCGGGAGCGCACGCGCAAGGTAACCCATTCGGGAAGAGCTTCTCCTAGGGGGTTATCTGATGCGGAGAGGAGCCATGAGAGCCGCCCGGGGGACCCCAGAAGAGCAGGTTCGGGGCCACTCTGTGCAAAAACAAGCCAAGCAGTGGAGGTAAGTATGACATGTTTGTTATTTAAAAAAAAAAATAAAAAACAAACCCTTACAATCACTTTAAGGGCTGGTTCACACCATAAAGGGCGTGTTTTTGCATGTTCACATGTGGTGCACTGGAACACACAAAAAGTAAGGCAGGCATGATTTTTAAAATTGCGTCAGACTAAATTGCATGGTACTGCAGAACCATGTATTTTGGTGGCCACAAACACACCCACATTTGCCAGATGTGTGAGGATGCTGTTAAGTATTATTGGCACCTGTGCTTGTCTGCAGAGGTCCGCACATTTCTGTTTGGTGTGGGAAATATGTGCGGAAATGTACGTTTTTCACACTGTAAATAGTGTGAACCAGCGCTCAGAAAAAGAAAATAAAGGATTTTGAGTTCTGCTGTTAAAAAAAAAAAAACACACACATCGACGCAACACAATGCATTAAAGAAACACATCAACTTAATTGCATTTAAACATTAATCAATTGGTGCTATACACAGCGCATGTGGTGTAAATGAGCCCTAAATAGTCCTAATTAGTGGAAATGTCATTCCTTCCAAAATATGACTTTCCTGGCTGTCACTCTGATCAGCTGGCTTCAATACCTACGGTAGACATGTGCATTCGTTTTCGTCCGAATGCATTTTCGTCCGAATTTCAGGTATTTTCATTATCGTTTTAACAAACGATAATGAAAGTGCAGAATCCGAAAAACGAAAGATCCGACATAAACAAATGCTTTATTTTCATTTTTGTTGCTACAACAATTCGATATAGATAGGAGATTCGACATGATGATGACAATAACAATCTGTGTCCATCAAACCTGTGGTCGAATGTGCCTAACCTTAACTCTATTAGTCCAAGATTATTCTACATAGAGAGAAAAGATTCGACGTAGGGGAGAAAAGATTCGACATAGGGGAGAAAAGATTCGACGTAGGGGGAGAAAAGATGAATAAAAAAAAGATGATGATGAATGTTATTGGCTGATTGTAACCAAAGAGGAGGAGCAGTAAAATAGCTACAACTAAGTACACACGTATTTTGGCTTATGGTGTCTGTTGAAAGTTCTAAGAAGATTCGACGGAGCAGGTAAACTATACGGTGTCGTACAGTTTAGCTGCTCCGTCGAATCTTCTTTGAACATTCGACAGACACCATAAGCCTTCAATGACAGATTCAACCTTAATTTGAATTTTCGCATGAATGCAATTTTTAACGAAAAACAAAATGAATAAAAACAAATTTCGGGAGTAACTAAATAAATGTATTTTTCAGACAAAAACTAAATACCGAAACAAAATATTTCAGTGTGCACATGTCTAACCTTCGGGACATGAGGATCTGCATGACAGCCAGGTGGAGGGGAGGCCAGCTTTCATGTAGTCAGTATGATTTGCTCAGACATGAGATCTACTCTGATCCACTCATCTTAGCACTGTCATAGGAAGGTGTGATGTGTCATGCATAGCCCTGTATGGAGGACGGGCGGGGAAAGGTTTAAATCCCAGGAATGAGGAAGGTAACATCAGAGGGGGCAGGGCTTGGTGTCCCTGGATGCAGGCTGTATTGGCAGGATCCAAGAATCACCTGGGATGGGATGATCAGCTGATCATTACCTGTGGAAGAGGTGGGCTGTCCAACCGCCTGCATGCAGAATTATCTGGCCGGGAATGTGATGGAGGCATCCAGGCCAGGACCTCATACCAGGCTCCACTCCAGGCTCAGCGCTGCGGTTCTGCCCCGGGGAAATTTCTAAGGAGGAGGAGCTAGAGAATCTGGCCACTTCTGATTGGTGCTTCATTTGGGAACAGTTGGCCTGGCTCTGCAGAAGGGACAGACTGACTCTCACTGACTGCAGGGGGGGATGGTGGGGAGTGTTCCTCCATCGCTTCAGTGTGTCAGGCACAGTGAGCCACACAGCCCGCTCTGAATAATATGCCCAGGTTTCAGGCGGTCTGAAACCCGGGCACATGATTCAAAGCCCCAACTGTCCGGGTGAATCCTGGACAGGTGGCAACCCTAGTGTTAGTACTCATTTGTGCCCAGGAAACACTGGACTATCTGGTCTTAACAAACAAGTTCCTCAGATAGGGCACACCAGGAAACATGGAGTAGTAAGACAAGCTAAGGTTATATCCAGCTAAGCAAAGGTGGTGTGAAAAAAGAAGGAAGAAACATAGGCAAAGAGTTGCATCAAAACCAAAACGTGATACAGAGATGGGACAAAGGAACACAGAACAGGCAAGGGCAGACAGAATATTCTAGCATGATCAAGATAAGAAAGTGATACAATTCATGAATTAATGAATTTTTTTATGAATGAGAATTAAAGCAGAAGTAAGCCCATTGATTTAACGGTTTAAAAAAACAGTTACATTCCCGGTGCATGCCGGGAATGTAACTATCACATTGGTCGTGCTCTCAACCAAATTGTCAAACCATCTAATGGCTGGTGTCATAACGGATCACATGTGCAGCATCATGGCAGTTGAAGATTAAACAGAGGCCAAGCTTCCATGGCTGAAAACGATAGGACGGTTTACTTCCACTTTAAGCAGTTTCAAAGAAAATATGAGTAGGGTCAATAAGGACTAAGGACTAGCAGAAACCAGGAGTCAGATGAGCTATGAGACAGAGCCAGGAATACAGGAAGCTGGAACTGGGCAGTTACAGGCTACCAAAGTGGATAAGAATGGGGATGACAGCAACAATAACATAGAAAATTATCACATTAAAGCTTAACCTACATACAGCAATCCAAATGCTATAATGGAAAAGCATATTAGTGTTCTTTTTTAGGAATATGGACAAGTTTAGGTGCATGAACTTGTCTATGTCCTTCTATTAGTACAGCACACCAGGATAACAAAAAGTATGCTAATTCTGGGGTGGCATAAAGTGAACCTAGAGTGTTGGAAAAGGCCAAGCTGTACTACCTAAGGCACTTTGCATGCAGGTAAAGGATCAAGAAAATATTGTTATATAATACACAACTGACACAGCAGAGATAATCTGGTCTCCAGCACAGCACTAAGATTTCCCTTGGTATAGATTTAATTACTGGAGTTCTCCTCCAGCTGTTGCTAGGAAAGTGTTACTAAACCTACTAGACCTTTATAAAGTTAAAGAAAAAAGCAACAAAGGGAATGATACCTTCTTGCAAGAATGACAGCATATTAATTACCTGAAGTATTTACAGGATAAAGAAGTCAGCTTGAGTTGCACCTCCTGGTGCTTTTACAAAGCTGATATTTCAGTTTTAGATGGAATGATCCTTTAAATACTTGCAGTGTTTACATCAAATTGTTACTATACTCACAACAGTAAAATCAGTCTGTATATGCAGTAAAGCATGCTTGTTATGCTCACTATGGAACCCAAGAGGTTAATCCTCTGCATTGTGTAAAAAGGCTGTCTGATCCGGTCTTCTCTGATTCATGTCTTCTTCCACAGTCCCCCAAACCATCTGAGCCCTGGGGGCAAGCTGCACATGCTCAGTTTGGTGTGAGAGAGTTTTTATTTTCTTGGGAGAGTGCATGTGATCAGCACAAGGCCACTCAGCACCACTCAGGGGAGAATGAAAACTCCTCCTATAAGCATTAAACAGTTCTCTGTTGAACACTGATAGAAATCAGAAGATTGCTCAAACCGCTGATGAGAAAAGGTATTTTGCAGTTTATATTTACAAAATAATTGCATTTCCATGTTCTGTGTACTGTGGGAGACCAGATATGGTGAATGCAGGGTCCTAGGTTTAGTAACACTTTAATATTGGCAGTGGAAAAAAGAATAAAAATGAATGGTACTCTTTCTGATTATTACATATATCTTTAAATTTAAGATAGTAGATAAAACAGAGTAATTGCAATTAATGTTACTATTCAATTTTTCCACATTATAGGGGAAAACTATATTTAGGTAAAACTATAATAAAATATAAGTTACAGGGAAAGCCTCAAGCATGTGTCAGAATTGCTTGATTGCTTTCTGTCTTTGATGTGATGAGTATATAAAAGTGTGGTTAAAAATGTGAAAAGAAAGAGACATGCTGTAATAGAACACAAGAAAAAAAATCTTCAAAGTAACAAAATTACCAAGATCTGTGGGTGCTTTTTTTTCTGCCTGAATAGGAGCCAAATGAATTATTCCAAACAAGACAAGATATCAGTATTGTATTTTACTTAAATAAAGGGAAAAGGGAGAAAACTGTAGTACAGTAGTTTGACATGAGCATGCACTAATGTGAGGGATTTGTATGATGCTTTGTATGTACTGAAAACAAAACATATAAGAAAATAATATTTATTATTTTACAAAAATGTTACTTACAGGGACTGTGTCTGCAGAACAGGAGGTACATTGGTTAGTTATTGCATCTAGACATTTATATTTTACTCTTATTCTTTTTCTGCCTTTCAGCCTTTCAATCACCTGCACTTTTATTCTATTAGTTCTGCAATAGCCAAAAAATTGTATTTTACTCTTACTTCCCACCTTTCTTTCAATCACCTGCACTTATATTCTGTTAGCTCTGCAGTAGGAAATAACACAGTGCATTGTACAACAAGTAAAAGAGAAGAAGAGAGTGAGTTTGAAATTTAACATTGAGGTATACTGAGAATCAAGCAGAGACAAGTCAATAGTATGTGTGTGTAGGCCTCAAAGGTAGGCAGCAGACAATGTCAAAATCACTGTGGTCTTTCCTTTCTCAGTGTACTGGTTAATATTTACTCAAGAACACTGCAAAGCAGACACAAGGAAAAAATAGCACAGCCTCTAGGAAAGGACCAATGCAGGTTTAAATGTTAAGGACATGGGACCTAATCTTTATCATCCAGGTAACCTCAGAGTAGGTAGTAGAACACAACAAAAATATTAATATACTGTAAGCTTCGTATAAGAGCTCTGGAAATCTATCAAAAGAAAAAGAATCACTCAGGGCCTAATTTCAGGTATCCAGAGTTTTTGTATAGTGTGTGGGAAATGTATGAATACATGCCATAAAAAATCCAGTGTTTCTAATTTCACAACATCTGGAATGGAAACATTTTCTTTTGTCATTGCTGTTCATAGTGCTAATAAATTATATTAACTAAAGCTGAGAAACCAGATCAGGTAATTTACAGATGGCCTTGTGAATGAGACTTGTACACAACACTTAGATGGTCCTTTCTGAAGATGTTAACACACAAAAACCCATAGAGGAAATTCTTGACAAACGAGAAAAGGAACATTAAAAGAGAAACACGGCCAGGAGCAAGAAAACAAAAAACAACAATTAAAATAACTGGTAAGGACAGAAGAAAGCACTCAATAAGCAATCAAAGTAAATTGCAAAAGAAAGGTGAAGAGTTTCAAGTATCTGGATACTACCTACAGCAAGGACAAATGAAGAGATAAACAGCAAAAAGCTGCAACATGACTACTATATTATATCTGAATTAAAGGTTTTTTTCTAAGAAAAGAAAATAAAGCTAGCCATAGATTTGTCTGTCATTGACCTTACATGTAACTAAAGGCAAAACTTTGGGTTTTTTTTAGATTTGGATAGAGTGGAGAGAGATTAGAACACCTGTCAGATTGTATTGCTGTCTGTGCTCCCATTAGGGGGGATTCATCTTCTCTATTTTTCCTGTTTCTCATTATCATTGAAAGTGAAATTAAAAGGAAATCATGGCTGGATCTAGGGGGGTGCTGAGGCAGGCTCTGTCTAGATTTCAGTTGTGCTCCCACACGCTGGTCCTCCCATGGATGTTGTACCTAGCCCACTAAGCTCCTTCCCCCATCCCCACACTCAGGGCTGGGACAATTGGAGGGCAGCCTGGAGCAGTGAAAGGAGAAGTGGCAGATAGGTGAGAGCCAGAGGAGGTGCGGGCTGTGCTTTTCTCTCCGCTCCTGTTAGTACAGCACTCCTCCATGCAGCAGATGACACAGGATCACTCTTACCATAGCTACCAACTGTCCCTGATTTTGTGGGACTGTCCCTGATTTGGAGCAATGTCCCTCTGTCCCTCTTACCTCCTCATTTGACCCTCATTTTGCTCTGATCTATATAGATGTATATAAAATTCACTTTTTATCTATCAAAAAGCGTTTCCCAGCGCTAAACCTTTCATCTGATTTCTAAATTGCTGCATTTGTAAATTGCAAAAGCCAATATAAAGGAATAATAGTGGTAAAAAAAATCACTTGTGGGTTTAATCAACCTTGTTTTTTTGTACAATTCTCCTTTAAAGGGGCATGGCAAGGGGTGTGTCCTATGCCTGCATACTTTTGCTGATAGGTGTCCCTCATTCCCATCTCAAAAAGTTGGGAGGTATACTCTTAGTTCAGACTGTACACACACAATTTGATTACCTTCCCCCAATATCCTCCAAGGGCTGCTCATCTCCTGGCATCAGAAAATGTGTGTAGGGGGCGGGTACATTCCATATACAGTCCGATCTGAGAGTGATCCCATGTAGGGATGAGCTTTCTGTTCGGGTCGAATATGAGTTCGACTCGAACATGGGCTGTTCGCCTATTCATCTTAAACTGAACATAATGGGCCGTTCGCGCCAAATTCATGCGGCGCGTAACGGCCCATAATGCACTGCGGGAGCACAGTGCATTGCTGTATGATGATTGGCCAGAGCATGCACCATGACCTGCATGCTTTGGCCAATCACAGCACCCTCAGCTAAGAGAGCCATAATTGGCCAATCATGGCTCAGGGGGTCTAAGTCCACACCCAAACTATATAAGGCTGACTGCACGTCATGTAGTGTGTCGTTGCTGGCGTGGACAGAGAGAGAGAGTGTCATTTAGATTGAGCAGGCGGGCAGGCAGATTATTCAGTTAGCTGCAGTGTATTTCATATATATATATACAGTGAGTCTAGTATATACAGTTTAGCTAGATCTCACTGCAGTCCGTTCTTGGTGGTGTACTGTTTCTACTATACTTCTGGCAGGCAGGTGATTCAGTTGGCTGCAGTGTATTTCATATATATATATACAGTCAGTCTAGTATATATATCTACTGCATACAGTTTAGCTAGATCTCACTGCGGTCCGTTCCTGGTGGTGTACTGTTTCTACTATACTTCTGGTAGGCAGGTGATTCAGTTAGCTGCAGTGTAATTCATATATATATATATATATATATATATATATATATACAGACAGTCTAGTATATATATATATCCACTGCATACAGTTTAGCTAGATCTTACTGCAGTCCGTTCCTGGTGTACTGTTTCTACTATACTTCTGGCAGGCAGGTGATTCAGTTAGCTGCAGTGTATTTCATATATATATATATATATATATATATATATATATATATATATATCTATATATCTATATCTATCTATCTATCTATCTATCTATCTATCTATCTATCTATCTAGATATAGATATCTAGATAGATAGATAGATAGATAGATAGATAGATAGATAGATAGATAGATAGATAGATAGATAGATAGATAGATAGATAGACAGTCAGTCTAGTGTATATATATATATATATATATATATATATATATATATATATATATATATATATCCAACGCATACAGTTTAGCTAGATCTCACTGCAGTCAGTTCCTGGTGTACTGTTTCTACTATACTTCTGGCAGGCAGATTATTCAGTGAGCTCCAGTGCATATAATATATATATATATATATATATATATATATATATATATATATATATATATATATACATTCCTGGTGTACGTTTTCAAATATACTTTCAGGCAGGCAGGTGCAGTGTATTTCATATATATATATATATACACAATACCGTGCACCCCTAGTGTAGTTGCTACTACTTTTCTGCTGGTGTACACAGTACACAATACATACAGTGCACCCATAGTTGCTATTAGACTTCTGGTGGTGTACAAAATGCCGTGCACCCATACTGCAGTTGCTACTACTTTTCTGGTGGTGTACACAGTACACAATACAATGTAGTGTGGTGTTGCAAAACAAACTCCCCATCATGTCTGGAAGGCCACCATGGAGAGGGAGACGCTCACAGGCCACTAAAAGAGGGCAAGCAGGCTCTGTGTCTACAGTCCACAGTGCTGGTCATGGACATGGTGCATCTTCTGCAAGTGGTCGTGAGGCACGCTTGTCCTTTTTTTCTGCTGCTGGGACAGGGCAGAAAAATTGGGCCTTTGGTGGTGGTGGTGCCACAACACTGTAACCCCTCACAGATACTCTTGCTGGGCGCTGGAACGGGCCCTGCTGTGAAATATTAGATCAGAAATTGTAATTACACACACCTGTAAAACAGGGACAGAAAAATTGGTCTTAGGCAGTGGTGGTGGTGCCCTAAACTAAAAATATTGTTTGAAGCTAGCATCATCATATTGAGGAGGAATAGGATAGTCACTCAGCATAGGCAGTCTTCAAGGGACACATTCACATCCATAGAAAAATAAAGCAGTTACATCAGCATCAGGTGCTTGATAGCTGCTGCTGATCCAAGACTAATTAATTTTTATGAATGTGAGCCTATAAAGGGAGTTTGCGCACTCAGAGGCGGCTCTAGGCTTTGTGAGGCCTTAGGCAAAACTTACACATGAGGCCCCACGGACTGGGACGCTCCGTGATGGGGCCGCTATTCCTCAGGCTGCGGGCAGTATCTGATTTGTCCGTCAGCTCCTAAACCACAGAGACCCAGTGGGGGTAGGCGGAGCCACTGGCATCAACTTCAGTGATTGAGAACAGGCAAATTAGGCGGCTGCGAGGCCCCTGTGAGTGCGAGGCCTTAGGCGACCGCCTAATTTGCCTAATTAGAGAGCCGCCTCTGTGCGCACTCTATGATCCATTACAAAGCCTCCAGCAGCACTGAATGCGCGTTCAGAAAGATGCAGGACAGGCCAGTAGATCAATTGCATATTGAGCTAGTTCTGGCCAGTGGTCCATGCTCAAGACCCAGTAACCCAGTGGATGCTCTGTTGGAAAGTCTGCTCTTGCCCCTAGATATTCCTGAACCATGTAATGCAGATGCTGGCAATGGTTGCTTGAACCAATCAGACCTTGGCACAGAGGACTGAAAAATTGTCTAAAGGCATCGGTCAGCCAGCCACCTTCTCCACTGCTCTTCCTCTGACTGAACAAAGCTGTCATGGTTATGCCATAATCTTTGTCTGTCAGCTTACCTCTCCTCCATGTGTTCACCTTTAGAGGCCAGCCACTCTCACCTGGCTATTTAAATAATCTCTCCTCAAAGCATGGCTCCACCCCAGCCCCTATCAGGGAACTCTATATTAACCTGTGCACTGCAAGCCTGCCTTGCTGATCAACCTTTGCGTGTTTAGCTTCCGTGTGCATCTTGCTGTGTCTTCTACGTCTGATTACAGTTACCAATCTTGGCTTGTTCTGGGTCACTAAGGATCACATGATCCTTAACAACCTCCTCCAAGTCACGTACAACTCCTTGGGTTTCTGGGGACTGAAAACCATCCCTTGAAGACTGCTGCTGAGTGTTATCCTAAACGTCCATGCTGACACAATCCTCCTCCTCTTCTTCCTGTGTGTTTGGCGGGCCTGCAGGAATAATATCTGGATAAAGGGGGCCTTGAGAGGTAAGGAAGTCCTCCTCTTCCTCACACTGTTCTGCCTCAAGTGCCCTGTCTATTATTCCATGAAGCGTGTGCTCCAACAGGAAGACAAGAGGGACAGTATCACTGATGCATGCATTGTCGCTGCTCATTGTGCTCACCATCCTTGTGGCCTCATCAAATGCTGACAGGACAGTGCATGCATCCTTGATCAGTAGCCACTAGTGTTGCGAAAAGAAGCCAAGCTCCCCTGACCTTGTCCTGGTGCCATACTCACACAGGTACTCATTGATGGCCCTCTGCTGTGTCTACAGCTGCTTCAGCATTGCCAACGTTGACTTCCACCTGGTCGACATGTCACAAATGAGGCGGTTGGTGGGCAGGTTGCATTCCCTTTCAATGTCAGCCAGCCGAGCACTGGCATTGTATGACCGTTGGAAATGACCACAGACCTTTCTGGCCTGCCTCAGGAGATCATGTAAGCCTGGGTACCTGCTCAAGAACCGCTGCACCACCAAATTCAGGATGTGTGCCAAACATGGAACATGGGTCAAGTGTCCCTGTCAGAGGGCGGAGAGAAAGCTGGTGCCATTGTCGCATACAACTATTCCTGGCTGAAGCTGGCATGGCGTCAACCACCTCTGAGCCTGCCCCTGCAGAGCTGACAAAATCTCTGCCCCAGTGTGGCTCATGTCCCCTAAGCAGTGGTTTAACCTTAAACTACATAGAGGGTTCTTTATTGTAAGAGGGGCAAGGATGTGGAATTCCCTTCCATAGGCGGTGGTCACTCTCATCAGGGGGCATTGATAGTCTCAAGAAAATATTAGATAAGCACCTGAATAACCGCAACATATATACAATGTAATACTGACATATAATCACACAAATAGGTTGGACTTTGTCAGGAAGATCCTGCCAGTAATCAGTTACCCAGGCTCACTGGTGCAGGGTCGAGGGTGCTACCGCGCACGCGTGCATGCACACGGGCGAGTGCACGCACAGGCATGCGCGCACGCATCCCTGTTGGTGCCAGGCGGGCTATTTAGACCTGCCTGTCATACTCAGTCCCCGCTGTCTGCTCTACAGCGTTCTGTGTGCCAAAACCTGATCTGATTTGAGACTTCCTGTTACCTGACCCGGCTACCTGTTTTGACCATCCAGCTATCTGCCTGCATCTAACCCCCCGGCTTGCTTAGACCATTCTTCTGTTTGATCCCTGGTACCTTTACTGTCCGCCTGATATCAACCACTGGCCTGTCTGACTATCCTTTTGCCTGATCCCTGATACCTGCCTGCTACCTGCTGTTGTTCCTGGTTCCAGTCCAGCATTCCAGTATCCAGCCTGCTACCTGCTGTTGTTCCTGGTTCCAGTCCAGCATTCCAGTATCCAGCCTGCTACCCGCTGTTGTTCCTGGTTCCAGTCCAGCATTCCAGTATTCAGCCTGCTACCTGCTGTTGTTCCTGGTTCCAGTCCAGCATTCCAGTATCCAGCCTGCTACCTGCTGTTGTTCCTGGTTCCAGTCTAGCACTCCAGTCTTCTGCCTGCTTACCTACTGTAGTTCCCGGCTCCAGTCAGCATTCCAGTCTCCAGTCGCCTCTTCAGTTCCAGGTTCCTGGGTCCTCACCACTCCTGGACTTCTGGGTGACTGTTGATCCTGCCAGGCACCCATACCACTCCTCACTCCTGTGTCCTCTGTTCCCATTCCAGAGGGCCATGAGTGGGAGCCGTAGGGGAGGTCTCTCTCTGCACTTTGGGGTCAAAACCTACCAGGTACATGACAGACTTGATGGACTTGTGTCTTTTTTCAACCTCACCTACTATGCAACTATGTAACTCATACACTGCATGGCATCTTTTTGCCTGAGTGCTTGCGTAGCCCCTTGAATGCTTACAGAGCACTGCTGGTTCAGAGAACAAATCTGCAGAAGAGGCCATAGAGGAAGAAGAAGAGGAGGGAGTAGGAGAAGTAGGAGAGAGCTGTGGCAGAATCACTGCTAGCATTTTAGAGGCATTGTGGCGTAACAAGCTCCAACAATACTGAACCCTGTCCTGCATCCTTCCCAGCTGCCAGCAGAGTTACCCAGTGCGTCATGAAGGAAAGGTAACATCCCTGCCCATGTCTGCTAGACCATGAGTCTGTGGTAATATACACATTACTGCTGACCGCCCTGTCCAACAAGACAAAAACATTGCCTTCCACATGCCGGTAGAGAGCTGGAATGGCCTTCTATAAAAAGAAAGTGTGTTTTGGTACCTGCAACTGAGGTACAGCACATTCCACAAATTCACGAAAGGGGGCAGAGTATACCAGCTGAAAAGGCAGCAGTTGCAGTTCTAGCAATTTGGCCAAGCTGGCATTCAAGCTAGCATTCAGAAAGTGAGCATGTGGATGGCTGGGACCGAATTTCTTTTTAATGTTTAGCAACTGGGGTAGGGAAATTTCCCTGCTAAAATCAGATGGTGGTGTACTGCTAGCAGATTGGCTGCAAGTACTTGGGACACCTATTGCTAAACCGTCATTCCTCTCAGTGCAGGTTTTCCAGAGGACTGGAGTAGGGTTGGAGATCGCAGATGAGGAGCAAGGAAAAGTCTGCATTTTTCTTTGATGTGTGTCTTTTGAAGTGCTGTTGCCGTAGGATATTGTAATTATGAATATATTTAATTTATATTTAATTTATATTTAATTTATTTATAGTAAATTAATATATTTACTTTATATTTAATTTATATTTAATGTATTTATATTTAATGCATATATTTAATCTAGTTGGAGCTATGTAGGGCGGAACATATTATCTTCACCAAAATCTCTGGTGGACCAGACAAGTCGGTGCCTAGGCTTGTGTATACAAACAATGGGATCCAAACCTCATTGTTTTACACATACTCACTTCAAAGGATCCCATGCTGGGATATGCAATGATGGGAGACCAACTTGTAATCAATACTTAATTACAGTGTTGAGCCACCACCACTGCCTAAGACCCAATTTTTCTGCCCCTGTTTAACAGAGGCGTGTAATTACAATTTTTGATCTGATTTCACAGCAGGGCCCATTCCTGCGCCCAACAAGAGTATCTGTGAGGGGTTACAGTGTTCTGGCACCACCAACACCTAAGGCCCAATTTTACTCAGAGTGTATAGGGCAGGCTGTATAGTATTATAGTATATACAGGCGGTCCTCTATTTTCAAACATCCGACTTACAAACGGAGGGAGACAACAGGAAGTGAGAGAAAATCTACCCCTAGGAAGGGAAATTCTCTCCTGTAAGAGTTAATATGGGAATAAGGTGTCTACACTGATGCTTTAGCACCAATCCTTGTTTCCCTAATAACCCAAAATTTTCAAAATTCAATTGTCATTGAGACAGAAAGTAAGGTGAAATCTTCTGAACAGGAGCACAGACAGAAAAACAAATGTTACAGGGGTGATAACCCTTCATTATATAATCCAAAAAGCTTAAAAATACATTTTTGGGCTGGAGCTACACTTAAAAAATGTACCTGTTCCAAATTACAAACAGATTCAACTTAACAACAAACCTACAGTCCCTATCTTGTTTGTAACCCGGGGACCCGCCTGTATACTGCTGTTCAGAGTATATAGAGCCTGGGGGGACCCAAGCCTTTTTTTGTTGATTTGGGTGCGGGGTACCCCTTAATATCCATACCAGACCCAAAAGGCCCATTAATGAGCTGGGGGGGTGTGGCAAAATTACATTACAGCCAAACAAACGTGCGCTCATAATAAACATGAATACTCATATTAAACTAATCATAATCTGTGTGAAGAATAGATCTTAGAGAGAATAATCAAAATCCCTACAAAAACAGAATAAAAACATACATCAAAAATAATATTAATAATTATTGTGTAGTGGGGAGCTGTGAAAAGTGTGCTTAAAACATAAATCATTACACTTCAAAATTTTAAAAATTTTCACACCCCAAATGGATAAACAGTAGTCCTTAGATAGGAAAAATTATCCGGGAAAAGATAGTTCATGTAATGAACAGTAGGAGAAGGAGTCCCATAAGCAGACAGCTACTTCACAGAAGCAGGAGGAAACATCCACGTTCCAACCGGTCAGACACCGCACATGTATATGGGGAGGGAGAGAAGTGAAGATAAGCGCTCTCATATAATCCCACAGTGTTGAAAGTTGGACCCTTACCCTCAATGATGGACCTCCTCTCTGGCGAGGTCATACACGCGAGCAGACTTAGCCCTCTGCGGGGACTGTGGATGGATGGTGACCGGATCCAACTCATGTAGTGTGCGTCTCCAACTTGGCTTGTACCAACTCGTCCACCTGGGGGGGGGGTGACAAGCCCACTTATCTCAAAAGAGAGGTGGATAAAAACAAAAGAGGGGCTCCGATGGTGTAGTAGAATTTTAAAATGTATTGCTAATTAAAACAATAGAGTCACAAAAAGTAAACTCCATAAATGCGATATAAAAAAGCCGGCATAAAGATAGCAAACACCCGTGCAAATCATGGGGCGGACTGAGTGATGGCTTACGATGCGTAGCCACGCCCCATGCCAAATATGTGGCATCCAAGTAGGCCCTAAAAAATGTCGGAAAATGCATATGGCCTAAACAATGGTGTTTTAGAGGGGTCCAAAAAAATGTTTGATACGAACGAATAATGGGCCCATGAACATTAAAATTGACATTTTAAACTGTACAATTAAGAAAAGCATATGGAGCAGCACGAACGTCAGAAAGACAAAAAGAATAGAAACACAGCACAACTACTTACTTTTTTGCAGCACTCTCCGGATCTTTCGGTACTGCTCTGGCTCTCTTAATTTCAGGTCCGACCACCGCTTCCTGAGCTGATCTTTCGATCTTCGTACCCCGAAATTCCTGTGCAGACTTTTGACCACTTTCGCCATGATCTTGGCCTTTCTGATATTGGGGTTGGGGTAAGGCCCATACTTTCCGTCATAGTCGGCCTTCTTTAGGATGTCGATCATCTCCAACATCTCCCCAAAGGACATATTTGTGGCCTTAAATCATCTCCTTCTGGATCGGGACGTGTCCGGATCCGGACTTTCCTCCTCCTCATTCCTGTAATTAGCACGCACCTGCTGTGACTCCGCCATGTGCTCTTCCCCCACTCCGCCGAACGAAAAGGGGCGGGGACTAGAATATAAAGAACGTCAGGGGCGGGCGGAGTTACACGCATGCGCAGTGTATATAAAGCGTAACACACGTGCGTATTACGTACGATCTGTGAGCGGAGGAAGGAGCATTGGACGCACCGATCGTAAGAACGGAGGTAAGAGACAAATTTGTGCCTATACTGCTTCTACATTGAGGCCTATATTGTAACAAGATTAGGAGAGTTTTGTCTGACATTAGGCTTTGTCTTGTGTTGTGTCTTGCAGTGAACATGGATATGCTAGTGAAAGACAATGACTTCATGTCACTATTCATTGATATGTTAAGGGAGCTGCCATGTCTTTGGGAGATTAACCACCCACATTACAAGAACCAAGCAAAGAGGAAGGCAGCACTGGAGCAATTGTGTGAAATTGTGAAGCAGGTGATCCCCACGGCAGACATCACCTATTTGAAGATCTTAATTGGTGGCCTGAGGAGCACATATGTAAGGGAGTGCCAGAAAGTCCTGGATTCACAGAGATCCGGAGCAGCAGATGACATCTATATCCCCAGGATGTGGTACTACGACAGGCTGCATTGTCTGGCAGGCCAGACTGAACCCAGGCCATCCCTCTCCAGTCTTCCTTCCACGCTTCCTACCCCCCCGGCTGAGGCTTCTGACGCCCAACCTGGGCCTTCCAGGCAACATGTGGAGGAGCCCAGATTGAGCCAGGTATAGCATTCCTCTAAATATTTCTGCTTGTACAATCAATGATGTTAACTACATGTTATTTGGGAGTACTAATTTAGGATTGTGATTGATGAAGCAAAAAATTAAACCATGTCCCTTTTTCATACACAGGGAAGTCGCAGCCAGGAGGTGGCCGGGCCGAGCCGGCTGCCTGATCTGCAGGTCCCCCACCTCCCCCTGGAAAGAGAAAGTGGCAGGAGGATTGCCCTAGAGGAGGCTGGCAGAGGACTCTTTTGGAGGGCTACAGAGGTCCTGGGAGCACCACACACCGTGTAGGAGGACATTGCTGCCACCATTGCCTATAAAATGCAGAGGATGGAGGAGAGACAATAAGTCATGTGTGAGTCGCTCATATTGGAGGCTCTTAATAAAGGTATGAGGGGCCAAATTACAGCTCAGACACACCTTTGCGATGGTCCTCCTCCTCCTCCTCCTCCTGCAGGTCCTCCTCCTCCTCCTTCTCCTCCAGGTCCTCCCAGTCCTCCTCCTCCTCCTGCCACATCTCCAACAGCAGAGCCACAGCATGGAAGGAAGTGTGGAAGGAAGACCAGAAAGTGAGGACCCTGGATCCAGTCTGGTCGGCCAAAAGATGCAGCCTCTTGTGGTACCACAGCCTGGGGACACACATGTCATCTGCTGCTTTCCGGATCTCTGCGAATTCTGGACCAGACTGCCCTCCCTTACATATGGACTTCCTCAGACCACCAATTTTGATGTTCAAGAATTGATGTCTGCCGTGGGGGTCCCAGGTTTAGCTAATTTCTCCTGCTGATCCAGTGTTGCCTCCCTCTTTGTTTGGTTCTGAGCCCTTAATAAAGGATTTTTGTTTTGAATTATACTCTCCTATGTGTTTTACTTCAAAAAGGACAGTTTGTTTGTGAGGAGGCAGGTACATTTCAAAAATACAATGTGAAATGAACAAGGGACACCAACAACAAACAATCTCCTTGAGATTAAATAATAAAAGATATCAATGGTGTTGTGGTAACTTGACACACAAAACACACACAAAAATATTCTGGAGTAAAAATAAAAATAACATTGAACAAAGATCAGCCTTGGAAAAAATACAAACATTAGATCTAAAACAAAAAAGGCTTAAAATACCAAAAAAATAAAATAAACATTCTGTCAGGTGTGACAAATAACAATATATTTAGGGAATCCCAATAAAAAAAACAAAAAAAAAAAAGTTTGTGAGAAGTCTGTGTGAATATGAGCAGCAAAACTACTTAATTCTTCTCACATTATAAAGAAGAAGAGAGTGCGCTGTATTAAACCATTTTTGACATTGCAGCGTGACGAAAGTGCTGTATCCATTGCGAACGCTAAGTTTACCAGAATGAGCTGTTCCGTGCCAGAATTTCTTCTGAGCATGCGTGGCACTTTGTGCATCGGAACAGGCCACACACGGTCGGAATTGACGCGATCGGATTTTGTTGTCGGAAAATTTTATCTCCTGCTCTCAAACTTTGTGTGTCGGAAAATCCGATGGAAAATGTCCGATGGAGCCCACACACAGTCGGAATTTCCGGCAACACGCTCCAATCGGACATTTTCCATCGGAAAATCCGACCGTGTGTACGGGCATTAGACTGCTTCTCAATGGCCAATTCTCAGATCAAAAAAAATAAAAGGAAATTGCCAATAGTGTCATAGTATTTAAAACATTTATTAAAAGGATAAAACAAGCAAATAGCACTCACATTTTAATCATAAAAAACAGCATGAGTCAATGCCCATACTCTACCATATCGCTCTTAGCTGATCTCTTATTTGTCCTCACCCCCCTTTACCTTGTCAGACGTGTGCACAGAAATCCAATCTAGCTGACAGGCAGGCTGCTCCAAGACTCATTTCCACTCGCAGCACTAGGGCGATACATTTTATGATTGAATTGTGACTGCAATTTTGTCATTTTAAACTTATCTATCACACTATTGTAGTTTCTTTTTATCTTTTCTTGATATAGAGACTATTGACCATTTAAGAGTTTTTGCATTTTTTGCCAAAACTCCTACACTCAAAGGCATACTAAATCCGTGCACCATCAGTAGAAGCGCACAGCGAGGTGCAACGCACAATTCCATATTTACGACATTGTGTGCCGGTAACAGAGATAGGATCCTCCATTTACTATTGCGGTCTCGGCGCATGGGAGAATGCAATCTGTACGCCTATATGGACATGGTGCACAGCATCTCCAATTCAATATTAACAGAAGATGGAGATGTCAATAACCTGCTGCGCCTGGATGTACGTTTAGAACTGCGTGAGGTTCATGTAAGCATTGTGCATGCGCAAGCGGCTCTTGCGCCCGCTCACATGGGTTTTTACATTGCGCGCCCAAAATCTTTGTAAATGTTAGGTAACGTACATGCAGTTGCATGCATGGTCAAGGCGCACCTCTAATCTTAGTAGAAATACGTAACTCAGACTAATTTTGTTTAAGCTGGTTCACCTTTATGGGTTTTTTTTCTGAGGTCTGCACACAGGTCATATGAGCATGTTACATTGTCAACATGTGACATGTACTTTGTTAAAATTATGTAAAAAGACTCTTGCTCCTCTAGCTCCTTTTTTAAGGCCTAATAGGGCATGGGCTCCTCCCTCTAATGCATATTTATGCTTTTGCTTTTAAAGATGAACTCCACTACATTCTCCAATGCTCTTGGCTCCCCCCTCTAATTCATATGATTTCCTTTGTCTAGATTTTGCTTTTAAAGGGGAACTCCACACTCCACAACATTCTCCAATGCTCTTAGCCCCCCTCTAATGCATATGATTTCCTTTTGCTAGCTTTTGCTTTTAAAGGGGAACTCCACACTCCACCACATTCTCAAAAGGCCATGGGTTGCCTTCACCAATCCAAACAAGATCCTTTTCCAGAGCATACAACAGGGCCAGCTAGGAAAGGGGCGAGAATAGTGAGTGCCCAACCCCCTCCTGAACCATGCAAAGCCACATGCACTCAACATAGCTGTCTGCCTTTGGGGCATGTTGGGCTCAGCCTAATACCAACCACAAAGCACCTTGTACCCACTAATTTAAAGGGACATTGCACATTCCGTAAAGCCCCCTGTCTGCAGCCCCCCACAACCCCAGCCTAGGATTGTATGGAAGAGGCCCTTGTCTCCCTGAATATGGGAACAAGGTGGTTGGCTTTTGGGGTGCCCGAGCCCCTCTTGTCCCCAAGCATCCACCCCCTTTCATGGGCTGGCTTGCTGTGTTTGGCTAGGGGTTTGTTAGTGTTTGGGAGGGGTTCAATTTTTTTTTAGTTTGTGGTGGTATTTTTCACATGGGGTTCTCATTTAAGGCCTTAACAGACCAAAATGGCCTGGTATGTATTGGGGAGGGCATTTCATTTTGTTTTTTTGTTAAGATCTTGTAGCTGCAATGAAGATTTTTAAGTTTTCTTAAAGCCGTACATCTTTGAAGCAACATTTTGGATACATCCTACAGATCAGTGTTTCTCAACTCCAGTCCTCAAGGCGCACCAACAGGTCATGTTTTCAGGATTTCCCTCAGATGAAACGGCTGTGGTAATTATTAAGGCAGTGAAACTGATTAAATCACCTGTGCAAAACAATTGAAAGCCTGAAAACATGACCTGTTGGGGTGCCTTGAGGACTGGAGTTGAGAAACACTGCTACAGATGCACCACTTTACAGGCATAGTAAGCCCCCCCCCCCCCCCAAGATACTAGCTTTTAAGCAATTTGGCATTTTTTACTTTCAAACTATTTATTGTGTATCAAGAAATACAAAGAAACAATAAGACAATGGTATAGAGTTTCGTTAGCCGTACATATATTCAAGCATTGTATTGTTATAGCGGCAATGTCCAGACAATATAGTGGTGGAGCTATCTGTGTCCTGAACAACCAGGAACAACTAAAAGTAAGGTAGCTAATTCATCCGTCGCTCCTGACACCCTTATTGGGAACATACTGTATCGCGAGACGACAGGAGAGAATTACAGCGGTCAGAAATCAGAGGTCAAAAGGCTCCTACGGTGAATTACAAGTCTGTTAGTACAACAAATGAGTCTAAGATGAAAGTCTCCAAGAGTATGCTTAACTGTAGCCAGCTGACTCCTGGTTTTGTATATTTTTTAAAGACTCCAAACAACAATAACGATGTCACAAGTTCTTAATAAATCCAAACTTAAGATAGAAGTAGGGAAAGGATAGAGAGAAAGAGAAGAGATAGATAAGAGCGAGAAGAAGTAAAGGTGCCAGATTCCGGGGAAACACCTCAGCTTATGCAGTGTTGGTGTTTGGGATTGGAGAAATTCCCACGTATTTGGCCCATGGATCCCATATTGCTTCAAATCTTTTGGTTGTGTCTAGGATAGAACTGACTATTTTTTCCTGGGACATAATCCACTAGATCTTTCTTTTGGCTGCTAGAAAATATACCTTGGGTTGCTTCCAGGCCTTAGCTATAGTTATATTTGCTCCTACCAGCATAAAGAATCTTCATTTTTGGATGTCTTTGTTTTTTTTTTGTATAGAGCCATTCAGAAGAGCTATATAGGGGGATATTGGGACTGAGTGGCCAGAGACTTTACGGATGAGGTTGAACATTTTATTCCAAAACCCCCTAATTTTTGGGCATTCCCACCATGAGTGAAACATTGAATACAGTATGTGACATTCCTTGAAAGATAACGGGGAGGAAGAAGGGAAGATGGCAGTGAGTCTGGTAGGGACCAGATACCATCTGGTAAGAACCTTTAGATTGGCTTCTATTAGCGAGATATTAAGCATACCTTTGAAGAATCTAGAAACCGATTTATGCCAACCCTCCAGGTCCCAGCAGTCTTGCCGGTCTCTTTCCAAAGCTTCCATGTATGGGAATTTGGAGGTTTATTTGGAAAGTGACAAGTAGATTATGGATATGCCACCTTTTTGCCCTTTCACCTGTCCACACCAACGCTTATACTCTGTGAAGTTCGGGGGATTAGGTTTGTTTTTCCAAATGGAAGACAAAAAGTGGGAGATTTGGTGAAACCAAAATTTTAAGATCTAATTTCTTACACAGTGTTTCAGTAGGGATGAGCTTTCTGTTCGAGTCGAACATGAGTTTGACTCGAACATTGGCTGTTCGCCCTTTCGTTGAAAAAATTAGAGCGGCGCGTAATGGCCCATAATGCACTGCAGGAGCGCAGTGCATTGCTGTATGATGATTGGCCAGAGCATGCACCATGACCTGCATGCTTTGGCCAATCACAGCCTCCTCAGCTAAGAGAGCCATAATTGGCCAAAGGCAGGGTGCCTTTTGCCAATCATGGCTCAGGGGGACTAAGTCCACGCTCCACACTATATAAAGCCACCTGCACGTCGGCCTCGTGTAGTGTGTTGTTGGCGTGGATGGAGAGAGAGTGTCACTTAGATTGCAGGCAGGCAGGCAGGCAGATTATTCAGTTAGCTGCAATGTATTTAATATATATGTATATACAGATAGTCTCGTATATATATATATATATATATATATATAGATAGATAGATAGATAGATAGATAGATAGATAGATAGATAGATAGATAGATAGATAGATAGATAGATAGATAGATAGATAGATAGATAGATATCCACTGCATACAGTTTAGCTATATCTCACTGCAGTCCCTTCCTGGTGTACTGTTTCTAATATACTTCTGGCAGGCAGGTGATTCAGTTAGCTGCAGTGTATTTAATATATATACAGATAGCCTTATATATATATATATATATATATATATATATATATATATATATATATATATATATATATATATCCACTGCATACAGTTTAGCTATATCTTACTGCAAGCCATTACTGGTGTATTGTTTCTAATATGCTTCAGGCAGGCAGGTGATTCAGTTAGCTGCAGTTAGTCTCGTATATATATAAATATATATATCCACTGCATACAGTTTAGCTATATCTCACTGCAGGCCGTTCCTGGTGTACTGTTTCTAATATACTTCAGGTGGTGTACACAGTACACAGTACCATGCACCCCGAGTGCAGTTGCTACTACTTTTCTGGTGGTGTACACAGTACACAATACATGTAGTGCACCCATAGTTGCTATTAGACTCCTGGTGGTGTACACAATACCGTGTACCCATAGTGCAGTTGCTACTACTTTTCTGGTGGTGTACACATTACAGTACACACATAGTTGTTATTACACTTCTGTTGGTGTACACAGTACTGTGCACCCATAGTGCAGTTGCTACTACTTTTCTGGTGGTGTACACAGTACACAATAAATACAGTGCATCCATAGTTGCTATTAGACTTCTGGTGGTGTACACAATACCATGCACCCATAGTGCAGCTGCTATTACTTTTCTGTTGGTGTACATAGTACAAAATACATACAGTGCACCCACAGTTGCTATGAGACTTCTGGTGGTGTACACAATACCGTGCACCCATAGTGCAGTTGCTACTACTTTTCTGGTGGTGTACGCTGTACACAATACAACGTAGTGTGGTGTTGCAAAACAAAATCCCCATCATGTCTGGAAGGCCACCAAGGAGAGGCAGATGCTCACAGGCCACTAAAAGAAGGCAAGCAGGCTCTGTGTCTACAGTCCACAGTGCTGGTCATGGACATGGTGCATCTTCTGCAGGTGGCCGTGGGGCACGCTTGTCCTTTTTTTCTGCTGCTGGGACAGGGGACAGGAGACAGGGGACAGAACAATTGGGCCTTAAGCAGTGGTGGTGCCCTAAACCAAAAATTTTGTTGGAAGCTAGCATCATCAAGATTGAGGAGGAATAGTATAGTCACTATGCATAGGCAGTGTTCAAGGGATCCCACATCCATAGAAAAATCAATCAGTTACATCAGCATCAGGTGCTTGATAGCTGCTGCTGATCCAAGACTGATTCATTTTTTTGAATGTGGGCCTATCAAGGGAGTTTGTGCACAGGCACACTCTATGATCCGTTACAAACCCTCCAGCAGCACTGAATGTGCGTTCAGAAAGAACACTGGATGCAGGACAGGCCAGTAGATCAATTGCATATTGAGCAAGTTCTGGCCAGTGGTCTATCCTCAAGACCCAGTAACCCAGCTATGTACAACTTCTTGGGTTTCTGGGGACTGAAAACCATCCCTTGAAGACTGCTGCTGAGTTATCCTCCACGTCCATGCTGACACAATCCTCCACCTCCTCCACCTCCTCTTCTTCCTGTGTGTTTGGCAGGCCTGCAGGAATAATATCTGTATAAAGGGGGCCTTGAGAGGTAAGGAAATCCTCCTCTTCCTTACACTGTTCTGCCTCAAGTGCCCTGTCAATTATTCCATGAAGCATGTGCTCCAACAGGAAGACAAGATGGACAGTATCACTGATGCATGCATTGTCACTGCTCACCATCCTCGTGGCCTCATCAAATGGTGACAGGACAGTGCATGCATCCTTGATCAGTAGCCACTGGCGTGGCAAGAAGAAGCCAAGCTCCCCTGACCCGGTCCTGGTTTCATACTCACACAGATACTCATTGATGGCCCTCTGCTGCATGTACAGCCGCTGCAGCATTGCCAATGTTGACTTCCACCTGGTGGACATGTCCCAAATGAGGCGGTTGGTGGGCAGGTTGCATTCCCTTTGAATGTCAGCCAGCCGAGCACTGGCATTGTATGACCGTTGGAAATGACCACAGACTTTTCTGGCCTGCCTCAGGAGATCTTGTAAGCCTGGGTACCTGCTCAAGAACTGCTGCACCACCAAATTCAGGACCTGTTCCAAACATGGAACATGGGTCAAGTGTCCCTGTCAGAGGGTGGAGAGAAGGTTGGTGCCATTGTCGCATACAACCATTGCTGGCTGAAGCTGGTGTGGCGTCAACCACCTCTGAGCCTGCCCCTGCAGAGCTGACAGAATCTCTGCCCCAGTGTGTCTCGTGTCCCCTAAGCAGTGGTTTAACCTTAAACTACGTAGAGGGTTCTTTACTGTAAGAGAGGCAAGGATGTGGAATTCCCTTCCACAGGTGGTGGTCTCTGCGGGGGGGCATCGATAGTTTCAAGAAACTATTAGATAAGCACCTGAATGACCGCAATATATATACAATGTAATACTGACATTTAATTAAACACATAGGTTGGACTTGATGGACTTGTGTCTTTTTTCAACCTCACCTGCTATGTAACTATGTAACACATACACCGCATGGCATCTTTTTGCCTAAGTGCTTGCATAGCCCCTTGAACACTTACGGAGCACTGCTGGTTCAGAGAACAAATCTGCAGAAGAGGCCATAGTGAAAGAAGAAGAGGAGGGGTGGAGGAGAGAGCTGTGGCAGAATCACCGCTATCATTTTGGAGACGTGGTGGCGGAACAAGTTCCAACAATACTGAACCCTGTCCTGCATCCTTCCCAGCTGCCAGCATAGTTACCCAGTGCGCCATGAAGGGAAGGAAACATCCCTGCTCATGCCTGCTAGACCATGAGTCTGCGGTAATATACACCTTACTGCTGACCGCCCTGTCCAACAAGACAAAAACATTGCCTTCCACATGCCGGTAGAGAGCTGGAATGGCCTTCCATGAAAAGAAATGGCATTTTGGAACCTGCAACTGAGGTACAGCACATTCTACAAATTCACAAAAGGGGGCAGAGTCTTCAAGCTGAAAAGGCAGTAGTTGCAGTGCTAGCAATTTGGCCAAGCTGGCATTCAAGCTAGCATTCAGACTGTGAGCATGTGGATAGTTGGGACTGAATTTCTTTTTACGGTTTAGCAACTGGGGTAGGGAAATTTGCCTGCTAAAATCAGATGGTGGTGTACTGCTAGCAGATTGGCTGCAAGTACTTGGGACATCTATTGCTATACCTTCATTCCTCTCAGTACAGGTTTTTGAGAGGACTGGAGGTATAGTGGGGTTGGAGATCGCAGATGGGGAGCAAGGAGAAGTCCGCCTTTTTCTTTGATGTGGGTCTTTCAAGTGCTGTTGACAACGCTTGTTGCCTTATGGGTTTATGTGAAATCTACATTAATAGCTGTAAAATATTGGAATTATGAATTTATTTAATTTATATTTAATTTATATTTAATGAATATATTTAATTTAGCTTTTATCTATGTAGGGCGGAACATATTATCTTCACAGAAATCTCTGGTAGACCAGACAAGTCGGTGCCTAGGCTTGTGCATACAAACAATGGGATCCAAACCTCATTGTTTTACACATACTCACTTCACAAGGATTTGCATTAAAGGGGACTGACTTATGCAAAGTAGGGAAGCTCACCAATCAGAGCCACACTATGCCAACCAATGAGGCATCAGCATGTAATGATATACACAGACTAGATGGGAGGGAAACACACACTTTTATGGGAGAGCAACCATCAGAATGGAACCTTGGTGCAAAGGTAATTATGGGAAAGGTCTGCATTTTACTTGTGGGAGGAAATCTACCCCTAGGAAGGGAAATTCTCACCTGTAAGAGTTAATATGGGAAAAAGGTGTCTCCACTGATGCTTTATCACCAATCCTTGTTTCCCTAATAACCAAAAAT
The DNA here is from genome assembly GCA_037952925.1 of Lithobates clamitans. NCBI lineage: Eukaryota > Metazoa > Chordata > Amphibia > Anura > Ranidae > Lithobates > Lithobates clamitans. Next base: position 4,763,355 of record JBBGZY010000236.1, on the reverse strand, counting down.
TTTCAAAATCCGATTGTCATTGGGACAGAAAGTGAGGTGAAATCTGCTAAACAGGGGCACAGACAGCAAAAAAAATGTTACAGGGGTGATAACCCTGGCTTATATTATCCAAAAAGCTTAAAAATAGATTTTTGGGCTGGAGCTACACTTAAAAAATGTACCTGTTCCCAATTACAGATTCAACTTAACAACAAACCTACAGTCCATATCTTTTTTGTAACCCGGGGACCGCCTGTATACTGCTGTTCAGAGTATATAGGTCCTGGGGGCCCCACGCCTTATTTTTTATTTGGGTGCAGGGTTCCCCTTAATATCCATACCAGACCCAAAGGGCCCTGCAAGCAGTTTTAAATGACTTTTTTTCCTTTATAAATGTCATTTTGTGCAGGGACTGTTCTAAACAAGGGAAAAATGCACCACTTTACAGGCATACTATAGACACCCCCTGGCACAATATTTAAAGGAATACTACACTTTTATTGCTTCACTTTAAGCATTATTAAAAACACTGCTCCCGAAAAAAACTGATGTTTTTACAACTTTTTCTTGCATTGATACATGCCCCCTGGGGCAGGACCTGGGTCCCCAAACACTTTTTATGACAACAACTTGCATATTAGCCTTTAAAATTAGCACTTTTGATTTTCCACGTTCGCGTCCCATAGACTTTAATGGGGTTCGCGTGTTCGCACAAATTTTTGGTCTGTTCGCATGTTCTGCCACAAACCGAACCGGGGGTGTTCAGCTCATCCCTATGTTTCAGTGATAAAGGGCCTGTGTCAGAGAAGAAATGGCCTATATGGTACATCCCCTTGTCGAGGCCACTATTGGAGGGATTTAATGTCCATGCCCGGGTTGAACTGTGGGTTGTGGAAAATGTGGGCTAGAGGTTAAATTTCAGAGATCAGGGAGGACAGATGTCTCACCTTATCCCATAGAGACAGGGAGTGGGAGAGAGTGGGGGACATTACTGGGGGTCTAGCTTTTCGGGGACACCAGAGCAAGAATTTCAGTGTGTATGTTGGGACCGCTTATCTCTCTATGTGTATCCAATCAGGCTTTTCTAGTCTAGAGTAGACCATGGATAGTTGGGCTAGCCTTACTGCCTGGTAATACCAGAAAAGGTTGGGGAGTCCCAGTGCCCCCTGTGATTTGGGACTAAAGAGAATGCGTTGAGAGAATCTATATCCAGTTTTCACCCATATAAATTTTATTACTTTCCCCTGAAACGATTTGATGTGATCTCTTCTGATCGCTACTCGGAGAGACCTAAATAGGTGGAGTAGTCTAAGTAGCAGGGTCATCTTGACTGTGTTGATTCTACCTAACCATGACAATTTGAACTGTGTCCAAGTTTTAAGGTCAGTTTTAAGCTTGTGGTACATGGGAGGGTAATTTGCCTGGTACAGTCGTTCGATCTTAGAGGAGAGGTTTATCCCTAGGTATTGGATAGTTTAGTCACTCCATTTGAATTTGAAAGATTGTTTCAGTAGAGCTACTAATGGTGGCTGGAGGGAAATATTAAACACTTGAGACTTAGATAGGTTAACATGTAGGCCCGAGATGCTTGCAAAGGAATCTAAAAGCTTACATGTGTTTGGGAGAGAGGTAATTGGGGAGATGACAAAGAGAAGTAAGTCGCCCGTGAATAATGCGCATTTTTGAACTGATCGTCCGCATTGGACCCCCCTGATATCTGGACTCTTGCGAATGGCTATTGTTAATGTTTAGATAGCAAAAGCAAATATCAAGGGTGAGAGTGGGAAGCCTTGGCGAGTTCTTCTAGGGCTTTTGATGGGTTTTGAATAATATCCTTGACCCAGGCTTCCGGGCTAGAATAGAGAGATTCCAAGAGTCTTATGAAGTTCTCCCCAATCCCCAATGTTTCAGTACTGTAAAAAAGTAAGGCCAGGATATCGAGTCGAAGGCCTTCTGAAGGTCAAAGAGAGAAGCAAACCTTCTTGATGAGGACATCCCTCCCATCCTAATTGTAAAATTGATATTATGTCGATAGCTCTCCTCACTTGGTCCGGGCCCTGTCTACCAGGGATGAATCCCACCTGGTCTTTGTGTAAGTAGTGACTGATAAAGGATGCTACGTGATTTGCTAAGATTTTGGTCAGGATCTTTAAGTCGTTGTTAATCAACGAGATGGGTCTATAATTCCCTACTATTTCTGTGTCTTTATCTGCTTCCTCACTTGGTCCGGGCCCTGTCTACCAGGGATGAATCCCACCTGGTCTTTGTGTATGTAGAGACTGATAAAGGATCCTACGTGATTTGCTAAGATTTTGGTCAGGATCTTTAAGTCGTTGTTAATCAACGAGATGGGTCTATAATTCCCTACTATTTCTGTGTCTTTATCTGCTTCCTCACTTGGTCCGGGCCCTGTCTACCAGGGATGAATCCCACCTGGTCTTTGTGTATGTAGAGACTGATAAAGGATCCTACGTGATTTGCTAAGATTTTGGTCAGGATCTTTAAGTCGTAGTTAATCAATGAGATGGGTCTATAATTCCCTACTATTTCTGTGTCTTTATCTGCTTTAGGGATCACGGAGATGAACGCCAAATTAACATGACTGTTTAGAGGGTCCCCCTTTCTTTTGGAATTAAAGAATTTGGCTAAACGTGGGGCCATAATTTCTGTGAACGTTTTGAAAAAAGGGACAGAAAAGCCATCTGTACCTGAGGCCGAGCCCCCTTTTAGAATTTTAATAACATCAAGCACTTTGTCAGCTGAGATTGGGGCTTCCAGTATGTCTTTGTGGTCGTTCCTTAAAGTAGGGATAGGGAGGTTGTCTAAAAATGAGTTTATTTTGGTCACATCAGCTGTCTCCTCTGCCTTGTATAACTTTGCGTAGAAAGCCTGAAAGGATTGCAATATCCGTTGGGATGTTTAAAGTGGTGGACCCATCCTGCAACCAAATTTTTCGGCAGTAAATGAGCGTGAGTTTAAAGGCTAGCATTGATCCTATGGTGTCCTTATGCTGGTAATATCTGGCCCGCTCCAGCTTATGTTCTTTTCAGCTTTAACCGTGAGTGCTAGGTTTAAGGCAATGCAAGAAACATCTAGTTGGGCTATAGAGACCTTTGAGGGATCTCTTTGAGGGGTCTTTTTTGTGTAGCTTGAGCAAAGTGGAGAAGTCCTCCTCCAATTTCTCTACTTCCGAGGTTCTTTCTCTTTTTATCTGGGTTGCTATTTGGATCAGCTTCCCCCGGATCGTAGCTTTGTGTGCAGACCATAGTGTCTCAGCCGAGATTCCTTCAACTTCATTGAGGAGGAAATCTTCATTCAACGGTTTTTCCAGTTCTAGGACTCTAATGGGGTCCCTAAGTATAGACTCGTTGAGTATCCAGTGGGAGAGAAGTGGTCTAGTGGAGTTTCTGTGCAAGATGAGCAAAAACATGGAGTGATCAGATAACACAGAGTCCTTAATGTAGGATTTGATAACTGAAGGGATTTGTATAGATGAAATAAAAATATGATCAATATTCTAGTGTGGGCTCGAGAAATGCGTGTAGTCCCATTTAGAGGGGTTGATTTCCCTCCAAATATCAGCAAGACCATGTTCAAAGATTAGCCTGGCTATTTTGGAGCTTCCTTTAGTGGGGCGAGTTTGTTGCATGGTTGGGGGCTTAGATTTATCTAGTCCCTGATCAAAGGCTATATTGGAGTTTCCCCCAAGAATCACTGTGCTCCTATCAGTGGAGCTAAAGTTTAAAGCATTGTCTGTAAAAATGGTGTCTGTCCCTTATTGGGTGCATAATATGAGACCAAAGAAAAAAAGGTGGTCATCTAGTACTCCCTTAAAAAGGATGAATCTGCCCTCCAGATCTCGGTGCTCTGATTGTACACTAAATTTACAAGATTTCGAGAACAGGATGGCTACTCCCCTTGTCTTACCCTCAGCACTCGCTAGGAAAAACTGGGGAAAATGGGCATGGAAGAAAGAGGGTATGTACCGTCTTGGGAAGCAATTTGGTATTTTTTAAGGCATTTCTCCTTGTTTCGTTTTTGGGGTTATCAAAATTGGTGACATTGATATATGGGCCCTCATACCCATTTTAAGGCCAATAACTAGAATATAAGCCAGCCAAATGGGGACTAGCAAAGATAACAGGTCAGTTCCCATAGACTGCAATGGTGTTTGTTGTCTAACTTTTGCCCAAGTTAGGCTGTTTGTTTTCTCCCCGGACCGGGGGGTGTTTGTTCCATCAGTAATTTTGTAGCACGCTGGATGATGTGCTTAATTTTGGACAGGGGGTGGCTTATTTTGTGCTAGCCTCATTTGTATTGTTCTGGGCATGCTCCTGGACTTAGTTTTTTTGGTGTGGCTTTTGGTGTGTAAATTGCATTTTGGGTTGTTCTGGGCAAGCTCAGGGACTTTGGTTTTGTTTGTTGTGCTTTTTGTGCGTGAACAGCACAGCACAGATTGTTCTGGGCATGCTCAGATAGTGTTTTTTTTTGGTTTAGTAATTTAAGGACATCCTTAACAGGTGTACCCACTTTGAAGTAATTTGTCAACACTGGGTGAACTTGCATTTTGTGTGTTTCATTGACTGCGCATGTGTTTTGAATTGCCTCATTAGCACACAAACCTATGTTATAAAAAGAAAAAAGTGAAAAATACTTCTGCTCTACAATATATGTTAATAAATATGTGAATAGTTGCTGCTTAACACAGAATGTGTTCCCACAAAGATATTTAGTAAAATTTAAATAGTGAAGTGCAACCACACCCAGCTGAGTGGCAGGGTGTATTAATGAGTAAATTAGGTGAAAATAATCAAAAGTGAAAGCAACCTATATAACATAGCAATAAGCAAAGAAAATGTCCATATATACATAGTGACTGTTGCTAGTAGATTCAAGACATTAAATCCAAAAGGATAACTCTTCTCTGTGCATGTGTCTATATCTTCATAAGTGACAAATCCAAAATAAGTGATCAAGAACACCACCGTGTCCTCCACCGGTCTCTATATGTGCTCACCTCACATGAAGACTCACCATAGGGTCTAATAGCACCTTCCCCTCAGGGGTATAAATCCAGCCGTCTGTTGTTCCTCTATACTCATAAGGACTCCCAATCACTCAGATGCTGTTCTTTATAGTTATATGTCATAAGGGTAGGAAAGAACTCAAGATAGTGTTTTACTGTTTAAAAACAACTTTTAATAAAACCACAGTAAAGAACTCACATTTACAGATGCACTGTCCTGGTGCATGTAGGTAAAGCACTTGTGTGATAAAGATGGACAATCCCTGGATCACTGAAACATCCGCAGATCCTTGGCCCTGTGTCCCTAGCGGCTCGTGAACTGCTTCCTGGATGGATGTAAAGATGTCACAGGCTCCGCCTGGATGTGTTTCATCACTGCACTTGTGACTATATCAAGAGGTATGAGTTTAGTGTCATTGTTCTACATTTATAGTCAGAATAACCAATAGGACATCATTTCCATTGGCCATTTTGCCGTAGACCATCTTAGAGGCCATTTTGTGGTAGTCCATCTGCAGATAATACAGCCTGCAATCAGATATCCTACCTACACTTGTTAAACTAAGTTGTGGCAAAAAATAAACAGTAAAAAGTAATCTCCAATGTGAGACACTTGAGCACCTATTAAATATAAGAGAGCCAATACTAAGTTATATCTAAAATAACCTATTACTAACCTGTGGATCACTAGGAAAGTATTCGGGAATAATCCCGTCGCTTATTCGGTTTTGGTCCATCGTGCTGGCCATTGTATGGTAATCCTTACATCTGTAATGGCACCTACAGCTAGGCATCTGGACCAACCTATGTATGTAAACTGATGACCGGAGCAAAGATTGTAATAAAAAAACTTTCTCACATGGGGAATAACTAATAAATAATTTAAAATACCAAATGGCATATTAATTATAGGTTACCCTTCTAAGTGCATTTGGCGACCGCAAGCTGAAATGGGCACAAATAATGAATAAATACATCCTACGCAAATCCAGCCTAAAGTACACCAGCGTGTGTCCCATAGGGACTCACCTGTATATAGCTACATGAGAATGTGAACTAAGGGTACGTGGACAAAAATAGGTGGATGTGTCCAATGTAAAGATAACAACAGAGGCATAGAACTGACTTGGCTTTACAGTCCTAGTAAAATAGCCTTTTTGGACCTAGAAATAGAACTAAAGAATAATGATCTTATCACCAGTACCCACTTAAAAACCCAGCGACAGAAACAGATATATTTCCCAAGACAGTTACCACTATCGTCCGTAGTTGGATAATATTCCAAGAGGTCAACTCCTCCGACTAAGAAGGAACTGCACAAATGTAGAAACGTAAAGAGAACAAGCAAATATGATCGGAGACCAATTTGTAGCCAAGATAATATACAGAAACAGATTCAACAAATAGCAGTTGTGGATAGGACTACATTGATTCAAGATAAAATCATAAGGGATGAAAGAAAAGAAACAAAATAAAAAGATAGAAAGTATTGTGCGCAAACATTGGCCCATTCTTCTGAAATATGGGGAACTTCAAAAAATACTACCACAGAGACCCCAATTAATTTACAAGAGGGGTCCTAATCTCAGGGATAGATTAGTCACTAGTGTGATATACGCCTCTAAAACTAGTATACCCACATTTCTGGATCAAAATGTATTTTATGGCTGTGGAGGCTGTGCACAAGCACCATAGTAACCATGGTAACCTCAGAAGGAGGAAACAATTTCAGTCTACAGTAACAAACAGAGTGTATACTATAAGAGATATAGAGCCATTGACTCTGCTGCTGTCAATCAAATCCAATGACATGGGCACCAGGGGGCGGGGCTGAGTCCTGCATTCTGTGTGAATGTACACAGAAGCAGGACCTGGAAGCTCGCCCGCACGGGTGTCAACCTTAGGAGAGCCTTCTCCAACGTGGACACTTGATGCGGGGAAGAGCTACCAGCACCGCCAGGGGGACCCCAGAAGTCGAGGATTGCGGCCCCTCTGTACAAAACTAACTGCACAGTGGAGGTAAGTTTGTTATTTAAAAAAATAAAAAAAAAGGATTTACATCCCCTTTAATATTATTTATGGTAATTCTTCATGTTAGCCACTAGATGGGGTTTCACATTAATTTGCTAAATGTTATTTCCCATGCCAGCCATTAGATGGGGCATGTTTTATCAGTATGGTGGTTTCTTTATATATTCCATTTTTTATTATGTACATCACCAAAACATTGGTACTCCTCAGACCCGCTACTGATTAAAAGTGGGTTATTACACCAAGAATAAAGGAGGTTGGGTTCCATACACATTCACCCATTTACTATTATTTTAGGCCACTTACACCAAGTTCACTTTCTCATGTAGATATACAGGTGAGTCCCTATGGGACACACGCTGGTGTTTATATAATACTTTAAGCTGGGATCACATAGGATATATATACTCATTATTTGTGCCCATTTCAGCTTGCGGTCGACAAATGCACTTAGAAGGGTGACCTATAATTAATATGCCATTTGGTATTTTAAATGATTTATTAGTTATTCCCCATGTGAGAATGTTTTTTATTACAATCTTTTCTCTGGTCATCAGTTTACATACATAGGTTGGTCCGGATGCCTAGCTGTAGGCGACATTACGGATGTAAGGATTACCATACAATGGCCAGCATGATGGACCAAAACCGAATGACCAACGGGATTATTCCCTATTACTTTCCTAGTGATCCACAGGTTAGTAATAGGTTATTTTAGATATAACTTAGTACTGGCTCTCTTAGATTTAATAGGTGCTCAAGTCTCTCACATTGAAGATTACTTTTTACTGTTTATTTTTTGCCACAACTTAGCTTAACAAGTGTTGGTAGAATATCTGATTGCAGGATGTATTATCTGCAGATGGACTACAACAAAATGGTCGCTAAGATGGGCTACGGCAAAATAGCCGATGGGAATGATGTCCAATTGGTTATTCTGACTATAAATGTAGAACGATGACACTAGACTCACATCTCTTGATATAGTCACAAGTGCAGTGATGAAATGCGTCCATCCAGGAAGCAGTTCACGAGCCACTGGGGACACAAGGCCGAGGATCTGCGGATGTTCAGTGATCCAGGGATTGTCCATCTTTATCACACAAGCGCTTTACCTGCATGCACCAGGACAGTGCATCTGTAAATGTGAGTTCTTTACTGTGGTTTTATTAACCACTTCAGCCCTGAAAGGATTTACCCCCTTCCTGACCGGGCCATTTTTTGCGATACGGCACTGCGTCGCTTTAACTGACAAATAGTCGTGCGACGTTGTACCCAAATAAAATTGACGTCCTTTTTTTTCCCACAAATAGAGCTTTCTTTTGGTGGTATTTGATCACCTCTGCAGTTTTCATTTTTTGCACTATAAACAAAAAAAAGAGTGACAATGTTTTTACAAAAAACAATATTTTTTACTTTTTGCTATAATAAATATAAAAAAAAAACATTTAAAAAAAAAAAATTTTCATCAGTTTAAGTTTAAGCCGATATGTATTCTTCTACAAATTTTTGATGAAAAAAATTACAATAAGTGTATATTGATTGGTTTGCAATCAGCGATTTTTATCGGGACTGCGACATTGCGGCGGACACTTTTGACACTTTTTTGGGACCATTGACATTTATACATATAAAAAAGCACTGATTGCTGTATAAATGTCACTGGCAGGAAAGAGGTTAACACTAGGGGCGATCAAGGGGTTAAATGTTTTCCCTTGGTGTGTTTATAACTGTGAGGGGATAGGACTGACTAGAGGAGGAGCCAGATCATTGTTCCTACTTAGCAGGAACTAGAGATGAGCTTTGAGTTTGAGTCGAACTCATGTTCGACTCGAACATCGGGGTGTTCGCGGCAAATTCAAAAGCCATGGAACACCCTTTAAAAGTCTATGGGAGAAATCAAAAGTGCTAATTTTAAAGGCTTATATGCATGATATTGCCATAAAAAGTGTTTGGGGACCTGGGTCCTGCCCCAGGGGACATGGATCAATGCAAAAATAGTTTTAAAAACGGCTGTTTTTTCGGGAGCAGTGATTTTAATAATGCTTAAAGTGAAACAATAAAAGTGTAATATTCCTTTAAATTTTGTACCTGGGAGTGTCTATAGTATGCCTGTAAAGGGGCGCATGCTTCCCATGTTTAGAACAGTCTGACAGCAAAATGACATTTCAAAGGGAAAAAAGTCATTTAAAAGTACTCGCGGCTATATGAATTGTCGGTCCAACAATACACATATAAGTTCATTGATAAAAACGGCATGGGATTTCCCCACAGGGGAATCCCGAACCAAAATGTAAAAAAAAAATTGCATGGGGGTCTCCCTAAATTCCATACCAGGCCCTTCAGGTCTGGTATGGATATTAAGGGGAACCCCGCGCCAAAATTAAAAAAAAAAAGGCATGGGGGTCCCCCTCAAAATCCATACCAGACCCTTCAGGTCTGGTATGGATTTTAAAGGGAAGCCCACGCTAAAATTTAAAAAAAAATGGCGTGGGGTCCCCCAAAAAATCCATACCAGACCCTTATCCGAACACGCAACCTGGCAGGCTGCAGGAAAAGAGGCAGGGACGAGAGAGCGCCCCCCCTCCTGAACTGTACCAGGCCACATGCCTGGGAGGGTGTTTTGGGTCCCCCTCAAAGCACCTTGTCCCCATGTTGATAAGGACAAGGGCCTCATCCCCACAAGCCTTGCCCGGTGGTTGTGGGGGTCTGTGGGTGGGGGCTTATCAGAATCTGGAAGCCCCTTTTAACAAGGGGACCCCCAGATTCTGCCCCCCTCTGTGAAATGGTACCCCTACCATTTCACAAAAAAAGTGACATAAATGTTAAAAATGACAAGAGACAGTTTTTGACAATTCCTTTATTTAAATGCTTCTTCTTTCCATCTTCTTTCTTCTATCTTCTTTCTTCTATTTTCCTTCGGTTTCTTCCTCCATCTTCTTCTTCCTCTGATCCTCTGCTTCTTGCTCCAGTGTTCTCGTCCGGCATCTTCCTCCACAGCGTCTTCTTCCATTCTTCATTCTCGGGCCGCTCCGCATCCATGATGGGAGCCTCCCGCTGTGTGACGCTTCTCGTCTTCTGACGGTACCTAAATAATGGAGGACGTGGCCACCCGGTGACCCCGCCCCCTCTGACACACAGGGACTTGATGGGGACTGCCCTGAGGCTTTTCCCGTGACGTCAGAGGGGGCGGGATCACCCGTTACGTAACGGGTGATCCCGCCCCCCTCTGACTTCCCTTGTGACGTTAGAGGGGGCGGGATCACCCGTTATGTAACGGGTGACCCCGCCCTTCTCTGACGTCATGGGGAAAGCCTCAGGGAAGTCCCCATCAAGTCCCCATGCGTCAGAGGGGGGCAGGGTCACCGGGTGGCCCTCCATTATTTAAGAACTGTCAGAAGATGAGAAGCGTCAAACAGTAGGAGCCTCCAATCATGGATGCGGAGCGGCCCGAGAACGAAGAAGGGAAGAAGACGCTGCAGAGGAAGATGCCGGACGAGAACACCGGAGCAAGAAGCAGAGGATCGGAGGAAGAAGAAGATGGAGGAAGAAACCGAAGGAAGATAGAAGAAAGAAGATAGAAGAAAGAAGATGGAAAAAAGAAGCATTTAAATAAAGGAATTGTCAAAAACTGTCTCTTGTCATTTTTAACATTTTTGACACTTTTTTGTGAAATGGTAGGGGTACTTTTGTACCCCTTAACATTTCACACAGGGGGGACAGGATCTGGGGGTCCCCTTGTTAAAGGGGCTTCCAGATTCTGATAAGCCCCCCGCCCGCAGACCCCCACAACCACCGGGCAAGGGTTGTGGCGATGGGGCCCTTGTCTTCATCAACATGGGGACAAGGTGCTTTGGGGGGACCCCAAAGCACCCTCCCAATGTTGAGGGCATGTGGCGTGGCACGGTTTGGGAGGAGGGGCCACCTTCTCATCCCCCCTTCTTTTCCTGCTGCCTGCCAGGTTGCGTGCTCGGATAAGGGTCTGGTATGGATTTTTGGAGGGACCCCACGCCATTTTTAAAAAAAAATTTGGTGCGGGGTTCCCCTTAAAATCCATACCAGTCAGGTCTGGTATGGATTTTGAGGGGGGCCCCCACGCCTTTTATTTTTTTTTTATTTGGTGCGGGGTTCACCTTAATATCTATACCAGACCTGAAGGGCCTGGTATGGAATTTAGGGGGACCCCCACACCATTTTTTTTAAATTTTGGTTTGGGGTTCCCCTGTGGGGAAATCCCATGCCGTTTTTAACAATGAACTTATGTGTGTATTGTCAGACCGACAAGTCATGTAGCCGAGAGTAGTTTAAATGACTTTTTTTCCTTTGAAATGTCATTTTGCTGTCAGACTGTTCTGAACACGGGAAACATGTGCCCCTTTACAGCCATACTATAGACACCCCCCAGGTATGAAATTTAAAGGGATATTACACTTTTATTATTTCACTTTAAGCATTATTAAAATCACTGCTCTCGAAAAAACGGACGTTTTTAAAACTTTTTTTTGCATTGATCCATGACCCCTGGGGCAGGACCCAAGTCCCCAAACACTTTTTATGACAATACCATGAATACAAGCCTTTAAAATTAGCACTTTTGATTTCTCCCATAGACTTTTAAAGGGTGTTCCGCGGCATTCGAATTTGCCGCGAATACCCCAAATTGTTCACTGTTCGAGTCGAACATGAGTTCGACTCGAACTCAAAGCTCATCTCTACCCCTGAGGGTAAGGTGCCATTAAACCCTTTGGTGGGTCTTCATGTGAGGTGAGTACATATAGAGACCAGTGGAGGACACGGTGGTGTGCTTGATCACTTATTTTGGATTTGTCAATTATGAAGATATAGACACGTAAACTGAGAAGAGTTTTTCTTTTGGATTTAACGTCTTGAATCTACTAGCAACAGTCACTATTTATATATGGACATTTTCTTTGCTTATTGCTAGGTTATATAGATTGTTTTCATCTACCTTTCATTAATACACCCTGCCACTCTGCTGGGTGTGGTTGCGCTTCACTATTTTAATTTTAGCTATGTTATATAAAGCTTGCACATAGCATTCTTTACCTTGCCCTGAAAAAAGGCCAGATTGCTTGATGGTGTGTGCCAAGAGAATACATTTAGGTGTCCTTATATAGTTTGTAACACATGTATTTTGTTTGTAAATTTTTTGAAAAACAGATGTGTTTTAAAGCAAAAAAATTTTACTTTTGTTTGTATTTCTTTTTTTGGGGGGAGGGGCTATTGTTCCCTGAAATATGTTTGATGTTGTCAATGTGTGTCATTTGTAGGTGGTTAGTTTCACTTTGATTTAATTGTCTGTGCTGAATTATTTTGTTGACATGTGCACAACAAAAAATTTTGTTTTGTTTCATTTACATTTCCATTGATTCATAATTTCGTAAGACGCGAGTTTTCATATTCGGACTCATTCGTATTTTCGTAACAGATATATTTTTGTTGATATGAAATGATTCGTGATTCAGTTTGTCTAATGATTCATAATTTCGTAATATGCAAGGTTTCATATTTGGACTCGTTCATATTTTTGTAACAGTTATATTTTCTTTGATACGAAAAGATTCGTAATTTCCTTTGATTTGAAATTTGTAATTTTGTTAGATAATAATTTTAGTTTATTCGGTACACTACTCGTAAGTTTGTAAATGTTACTTTTGTGAGATTGCCTTTTTTGCTGATTCGTACTTTCATAGGAAATAAATATTAATAATCCTATGCTTGCTTTTCTAATAAGTCCTGTACTTACTCCAGTCCACTCCCTCAGTTACGAGACCTGACTCAGTCTCCTCCTCAACTGAATCTAAAAAGATTTAGGAATGCAGTGTGACTCAACACTGACACAAAAGGGATAAGCTGATTGGCTAAAGATATTAAGTAAGATACATCACTCACTAATACACTGCCAATCGAAAGAACGATTCGAGAACACGAAATTACAAACATATGAAATTACGAACATACATATTAAGATACACTTACACTGTCTATTCAAAAGAACAATTCGAGAACACGAACAAACGAAATTACGAACAGACGAAGAAACAAAATTACGAACACACGAATGAAAATACAGACATACGAAATTATGAACAGACAAAGGATTGAAAATATGCAATGTAAATCATTCGTTATAGATGTCATTTTCTTTCTTCTACTGTTTCAGAGTTTCGTATTTTCGTAAGATTATTCGTTCGTAAGTTTGTATTGTCGCATGTTCGTTATTTTGCTTATTCGTAATTTCCTAATTTTCATATTTTGGTTCTTTCAACTATTCGGATGTTCGAATTTATCAGAATGTACGAATACTAACAAATTCGTATGTAAATCTATTCATTACGAACCGAATCGCACATGTGTATTATTTTGCAAAATCTTCCTCAAGATGTTGTGACTAGGGATGAGCTTCGTGTTCGAGTTGAACCCATGTTCGACTCGAACATCGTCTGTTCGCCCGTTTGCCGAATTGCGAACGATATGGGCTGTTCGCGCCAAATTCGTGTGGCGCGTCACGGCCCATAATTCACTGCGGCATCGCAGTGCATTGCTGGCTGATGATTGGCCAAGCATGCACTATGACCCGCATGCTTGGCCAATCACAGCGCCGTCTGAACAGAGAGCCGTAATTGGCCAAAGCCAAGGAGGCTTTGGCCAATTATGGCTCAGGGGATTTAGTACACGCCCCACACTATATAAGGCCGCCTGCAAGGCGGCCCTGTGTAGTGTGTGTTCCGGCATTGAAAGAGATAGACAGAGAGACAGTGTCATTTGATTTGAGTTAGATAGATTAGGCAGAACAGTCAGTCAGTTTATCTGCACTTACAGTGTATTGTGTATATATATGCATCCCAGGTGTTGCATATATATATATACAGTGTATTCAATTTAGCTAGATCCGTTCCTGTTATCTTCCTACTGACAGGCAGGCTTGTCTTGTTACAGTATTTACAGCTACCTGAAGAAAATTGCTGGTGTTCTTTTGATCCTATTAGTACCACAGTCAGGCAGCTAGACTATTTACAGTTAGTGCAGTGCGTCCTGCTCACAGTGTTCAGCTAGATCCGTTCCTGATATCTTCCTACTGACAGGCAGGCTTGACTTGTTACAGTATATACAGCTACCTGAAGAAAATTACTGGTGTTCTTTTGATCCTATTAGTACCACAGTCAGGCAGCTAGACTATTTACAGTTAGTGCAGTGCGTCCTGCTCACAGTGTTCAGCTAGATCCGTTCCTGTTATCTTCTTACTGACAGGCAGGCTTGTCTTGTTACAATATATACAGCTACCTGAAGAAAATTACTGGTGTAATTTTGATCCTATTGGTACCACAGTCAGGCAGCTAGACTATTTACAGTTAGTGCAGTGCGTCCTGCTGACAGTGTTCAGCTAAACATACAAGTTAGTGGGGTGCGTCCTGCTCACAGTGTTCAGCTAAACCTACAAGTTAGTGTGGTGCGTCCACCTCACAGTGTTCAGCTAAACCTACAAGTTAGTGCGGTGCATCCTGCTCACAGTGTTCAGCTAAAACTACAAGTTAGTGGGGTGCGTCCTGCTCACAGTGTTCAGCTAAACCTACAAGTTAGTGGGGTGCGTCCTGCTCACAGTGTTCAGCTAAACCTACAAGTTAGTGTGGTGCGTCCACCTCACAGTGTTTAGCTAAACCTACAAGTTAGTGTGGTGCGTCCACCTCACAGTGTTCAGCTAAACCTACAAGTTAGTGTGGTGCGTCCTGCTCACAGTGTTCAGCTAAAACTACAAGTTAGTGGGGTGTGTCCTGCTCACAGTGTTCAGCTAAACCTACAAGTTAGTGGAGTGCGTCCTGCTCACAGTGTTCAGCTAAACCTACAAGTTGGTGTACTGAGACCTCTGCACAGTGTTCATCTAAAGCTACAAGTTAGTGCAGTGCGTCCTGCTCGCAGTGTTCAGCTAGATCCGTTCCTGTTATCTTCTTACTGACAGGCAGGCTTGTCTTGTTACAGTATTTACAGCTACCTGAATAAAATTGCTGGTGTTCTTTTGATCCTATTAGTACCACAGTCAGGCAACTAGACTATTTACAGTTAGTGCAGTGCGTCCTGCTCACAGTGTTCAGCTAAACCTACAAGTTGGTGTAGTGAGACCTCTGCACAGTGTTCATCTAAAGCTACAAGTTAGTGCAGTGCGTCCTGCTCACAGTGTTCAGCTAAAACTACAAGTTAGTGCTGTGCATCCTGCTCACAGTGTTCAGCTAAACCTACAAGTTGGTGTAGTGAGACCTCTGCACAGTGTTCATCTCAAGCTACAAGTTAGTGCAGTACGTCCTGCTCACAGTGTTCAGCTAAAACTACAAGTTAGTGCTGTGCATCCTTCTCACAGTGTTCAGCTAAAACTACAAGTTGGTGTAGTGAGACCTCTGCACAGTGTTCAGCTAAACCTACAAGTTAGTGGGGTACGTCCTGCTCACAGTGTTCAGCTAAAACTACAAGTTAGTGTGGTGCGTCCACCTCACAGTGTTCAGCTAAACCTACAAGTTAGTGCGGTGCGTCCTGCTCACAGTGTTCAGCTAGATCCATTCCTGTTATCTTCTTACTGACAGGCAGGCTTGTCTTGTTACAGTATTTACAGCTACCTGAATAAAATTGCTGGTGTTCTTTTGATCCTATTAGTACCACAGTCAGGCAACTAGACTATTTACAGTTAGTGCAGTGCGTCCTGCTCACAGTGTTCAAATAAACCTACAAGTTGGTGTAGTGAGACCTCTGCACAGTGTTCATCTAAAGCTACAAGTTAGTGCAGTGCGTCCTGCTCACAGTGTTCAGCTAAAACTACAAGTTAGTGCTGTGCGTCCTGCTCACAGTGTTCAGCTAAACATACAAGTTGGTGTAGTGAGACCTCTGCACAGTGTTCATCTCAAGCTACAAGTTAGTGCAGTGCGTCCTGCTCACAGTGTTCAGCTAAAACTACAAGTTAGTGCTGTGCGTCCTGCTCACAGTGTTCAGCTAAAACTACAAGTTAGTGCTGTGCGTCCTGCTCACAGTGTTCAGCTAAACCTACAAGTTGGTGTAGTGAGACCTCTGCACAGTGTTCATCTAAAGCTACAAGTTAGTGCAGTGCGTCCTGCTCACAGTGTTCAGCTAAAACTACAAGTTAGTGCTGTGTGTCCTGCTCACAGTGTTCAGCTAAAACTACAAGTTAGTGTGGTGCATTCACCTCACAGTGTTCAGCTAAACCTACAAGTTATTTTTTTTGCGAGCTCTGCACAGTGTTCACCTAAAGCTACCTGTAGAAGGTTGGTGGTGTTTTCCTGATCCTATCACTACCGCAGGCAGCTAAAAAAGCTACAAGTTAGTTTTTTGCCAGCTCTTCACAGTGTTCAGCTAAAACTACCTGTAGAAGGTTGGTGGTGTTCTTATACTACAGGCAGGCAGTTGACTTTGCTAGCTGCAGTATCAGTACATATATATATATATATATATATATATATATATATATATATATATACATATATCCCAGCTTAGTGCAGCTACAGGCCATTAGTATGTCTGGAAGGCCAAGAAGGAGAGGCAGACAGTCACAAGCCGATAAGAGAGGGCAAGCAGGCTCTGTGTCTAGTGCTGGTCGTGGAGACGATGCATCCTCATCAGCACGTGGCCGTGGGACACGCTTGGCCTTTTTTTCGGCAGCTGGCCGTGTTGAGCTGCAACATGTGGAAGACTTGGTTGAGTGGATGACCAAGCCGTCCTCATCCTCTTCATCCTCTCTCACCCATGCCCAGGGTACTTTGTCTGGCAAAGCAGCGACCTCTTCCCTCGGCTCAATGTCATCAGTGACTCCTTCCCTAGCCCCACCATGTCCTCCTGAAGAGTTCCCCGAACTGTTTGACCACAGTGTTGGGTGCATGCTCCAGGAGGATGCCCAGCGTTTGGAAGGCTCTGATGATGATACTGAGCTCGATGAAGGCAGTAACATGAGCATGGACAGAGGGGGTGCCCAAGAAGGACAGCAATCTGGCAGTCATGCTCCCCCTGCTGCAGCATACTGCCAGGTTTGCTTCAGTGATGAGGAGGGAGGGGATGATGAGGTCACTGACTCAACGTGGGTGCCTGATAGGAGAGAGGAGGAGGAGGAGGAGGCGGCACATCACCAACGAGGCAGGATGCCCTCCAGGGGCCAGCCTAAGGGCAGCACATTGACTGCATCACACCCCAAAGCTCCACATGTGCAGGGCGCTGCAGTCTCTGCGCGTTATTCAAAAAGTTCTTTGGTGTGGGCCTTTTTTGAGACGAGTGCATCAGATCGCACCGCTGCTATTTGCAACATATGTCTCAAGCATATCTCGTGTGGCCAGCTAGACTATTTACATTTAGTGCAGTGCGTCCTGCTCACAGTGTTCAGCTAGATCCGTTCCTGTTATCTTCCTACTGACAGGCAGGCTTGTCTGGTTACAGTATATAAAGCTACCTGAAGAAAATTACAGGTGTTCTTTTTGATCCTATTAGTACCACTGTCAGGCAGCTAGACTATTTACATTTAGTGCAGTGCGTCCTGCTCACAGTGTTCAGCTAAAGCTACCTGTAGAAGGTTGGTGGTGTTCTCATACTACAGGCAGGCAGTTGATTTTGCTAGCTGCAGTATCAGTATATATATATATATATATATATATATATATATATATATATATATCCCAGCTTAGTGCAGCTACAGGCCATTAGTATGTCTGGAAGGCCAAGAAGGAGAGGCAGACAGTCACAAGCCAATAAGAGAGGGCAAGCAGGCTCTGTGTCTAGTGCTGGTCGTGGAGACGGTGCATCCTCATCAGCCCGTGGCCGTGGGACACGCTTGGCCTTTTTTTCGGCAGCTGGCCGTGTTGAGCCGCAACATGCGGAAGACTTGGTCGAGTGGATGACCAGGCCATCCTCATCCTCCTCATCCTCTCTCACCCATGCCCAGGGTACTTTGTCTGGCAAAGCAGCGGCCTCTTCCCTCGGCTCAATGTCATCAGTGACTCCTACCCTAGCCCCACCATGTCCTCCTGAGGAGTCCCTCGAACTGTTTGACCACAGTGTTGGGTACATGCTCCAGGAGGATGCCCAGCGTTTGGAAGGCTCTGATGATGATACTGAGCTCGATGAAGGCAGTAACATGAGCATGGACAGAGGGGGTGCCCAAGAAGGACAGCAATCTGGCAGTCATGCTCCCCCTGCTGCAGCATACTGCCAGGTTTGCTCCAGTGATGAGGAGGGAGGGGATGATGAGGTCACTGACTCAACGTGGGTGCCTGATAGGAGAGAGGAAGAGGAGGAGGAGGCTGCACATCACCAACGAGGCAGTATGCCCTCCAGGGGCCAGCCTAAGGGCAGCACATTGACTGCATCACACCCCAAGGCTCCACATGTGCAGGGCGCTGCAGTCTCTGCGCGTTATTCAAAAAGTTCTTTGGTGTGGGCCTTTTTTGAGACGAGTGCATCAGTATACCTTCAGTCCTCTCTGAGACCTTCACTGAGAGGAATGAAGGTGTAGAATTAGGTGTGTCACAGCCAAGTACTTGTGGGCAATCTGCTTTTGGTACACCGACGTCAGATTGTACCAGGCAAATTTCCCTGCCCCAGCTGCTGCACCGCCGAAAGAAGTTTGCTCCCAGCCATCCACATGCGCAGCGGTTGAATGCTAGCTTGGCAAAATTGCAAGCACTTCAACTGCTGCCTTTTCAGTTGGTAGACTCTGCCCCCTTCCGTGAGTTTGTGGAATGTGCGGTTCCTCAGTGGCAGGTACCCAAACGCCACTTTTTCTCACGGAAGGCTATTCGTGCTCTCTACCGCCATGTGGTAGGCAATGTCCATGCCTCGCTGGACAGGGTGGTCAGTGGTAAGGTGCATATTACCGCTGACTCATGGTCCAGCAGGCATGGACAGGGACGTTACCTAAGTTTCACGGCGCATTGGGTGACTCTGCTGGCAGCTGGGAAGGATGCAGGACAAGGTGCAGTAGTGTTGGAGGTTGTTCCGCCACCACGCCTCCAAAATGCTAATGATTGTGACACACCTCTCTCCTCCACCCCCTCCTCTTCTTCTTCCTCCATGGCCTCTTCCTGTGCTTTGTCCTCAGAACCAGCGGTGCTCCGTAGCCGTTCAAGGGGCTACGCAAGTACGCAGGCCAAAAGATGCCATGCGGTGCTTGAGCTGGTGTGCTTGGGGGACATGAGTCACACTGGGGCAGAGATTCTGTCAGCTCTGCAGGGGCAGGTTCAGAGGTGGTTGACGCCACGCCAACTTAAGGCAGGAATGGTGGTTTGCGACAATGGCATCAACCTCCTCTCTGCCCTCCGACAGGGACAAATGACCCATGTGCCCTGTTTGGCTCACGTCCTTAACTTGGTGGTGCAGCGGTTCTTGAGCAGGTACCCGGGCTTACAGGATGTCCTGAGGCAGGCCAGGAAAGTCTGTGTGCATTTCCACCGGTCATATAATGCCAGTGCTCGGCTGACGGACCTCCAAAAGGAGTTTAACCTGCCCAAGAACCGCCTAATCTGTGACATGCCCACCAGGTGGAACTCAACGTTGGCCATGCTGCAGCGGCTGCACACGCAGCAGAGGGCCATCAATGAGTACCTGTGCGACTATGGCACCAGGACAGGATCAGGGGAGCTTGGTTTTTTTTCCCCACGCCAGTGGGCCATGATCAGGGATGCATGCACTGTCCTGTCACCATTTGAGGAGGCCACGAGGATGGTGAGCAGTGACAGTGCATGCATCAGTGACACTGTCCCCCTTGTCCACCTGTTGGAGCACACACTGCATGGAATAATGGACAGGGCACTTGAGGCAGAACAGAGGCAGGAAGAGGAGGACTTCCTTAGCTCTCAAGGCCCCCTTTATCCAGACAGTGTTCCTGCATGCCCGCCGATCACACAGGAAAAGGACGAGGAGGAGGAAGAGGAGGAGGAGGAGGAAGATTGTGTCAGTATGGAGGTGGAGCCTGGCACTCAGCATCAGCAGCAGTCTTTAAGGGATCAGTCCCAAGAAACACATGGACTTGTACGTGGCTGGGAGGAGGTGGCTGCGGAACATGTCGTCCTTAGTGACCCAGAGGACTCCGGACCGAATGCCTCAGCAAACCTACGCTGCATGGCCTCCCTGATCCTGCAAAGCCTGCGTAAGGATCCTTGTATTCGTGGTATCAAGGAGAAGGACCAATACTGGCTGGCAACCCTCCTTGATCCACGTTACAAGGGTAAGGTTGCAGACCTTATCTTGCCATCGCAGAGGGAGCAGAGGATGAAACATCTTCGGGAGGCCTTGCAGAAAGGTCTGTGCAACGCGTTCCCAGAGACTGGGAGGTTACAAACTCCTGGAAAACATGTTGCTGAGGCTTCGGTCAGTCAAAGAAGGAGCGGTGGAGAAGGTGGCCGTCTGACCGATGCGTTCAGACAATTTTTTGGTCCGCAGCCCCAAGGTATGATCGGTTCCAGCAACCATCGCCAGTGTCTGTTTTACATGGTGCAGGAATACCTAGGGGCAAGATCTGACTTGGACACCTTTCCCACCGAAAATTTTCTGGGTTACTGGGTCTTGAGGATGGATCACTGGCCAGAGCTTGCACAGTATGCAATTGAGCTACTGGCCTGTCCTGCATCCAGCGTTCTTTCGGAACGCACATTTAGTGCTGCTGGAGGCTTTGTAACCGATCACAGTGTGCGTCTGTCCACCGACTCGGTCGATCGACTGACCTTCATAAAAATTAATCAGTCTTGGATCACCACCAGCTACCAAGCACCTGATGCTGATGTAACCGAATAATTTTTTTTGAAATCTCAGATCCCTTCAAAGACTGCCTATACTGATGCTGAGTGACTATCCCTGAGAAATTATCCTCTTCCTCCTCAATCATCACGCTGATAGCTTGTAAGAACATTTTTGGTTCTGGGCGCCACCACCAGTGCCTAAGGCACAATTTTTCAGCCCCTGTTTAACAGGGGCGTGTAATTACAATTTTTGATGTAATACTTTGCAGCAGGGCTCGTTCCTGCATTCCAACTAGAGTGTCTGTGAGGGGTTGCAGTGTTGTGGCACCAGCACCAGTGCCTAAGGCCCATTTTTTCTGCCCCTGTTTAACAGGGGCGTGTAATTACAATTTTTGATGCAATACTTTGCAGCAGGGCTCGTTCCTGCATTCCAACTAGAGTGTCTGTGAGGGGTTGCAGTGTTGTGGCACCAGCACCAGTGCCTAAGGCCCAATTTTTCAGCCCTTGTTTAACAGGGGCGTGTAATTACAATTTTTGATGCAATACTTTGCAGCAGGGCTCATTTCAGCATTCCAACTAGAGTATCTGTGAGGGGTTGCAGTGTTGTGGCACCAGCACCAGTGCCTAAGGCCTAATTTTTCTGCCTGTTTAACAGGGGTGTGTAATTAAAATTTTTGATGAAATACTTTGCAGCAGGGCTCATTTCAGCATTCCAACTAGAGTATCTGTGAGGGGTTGCAGTGTTGTGGCACCAGCACCAGTGCCTAAGGCCCAATTTTTCTGCCCCTGTTTAAACAGGGGCATGTAATTACAATTTTTGATGCAATACTTTGCAGCAGGGCTCGTTCCTGCGTTCCAACTAGAGTGTCTGTGAGGGGTTGCAGTGTTGTGGCACCAGCACCAGTGCCTAAGGCCTAATTTTTCAGCCCCTGTTCAACAGGTGCATGTAATTACAATTCTTGATCTAATATTTCACAGCAGGGCCCATTTCTGCACCCACCAAGAGCGAGTGAGGACTTACAGTGTTGTGGCACCAGCACCACCACCACCACCACCAAAGGCCCAATTTTTCTGCCCCTGTTCAACAGGGGCATGTAATTACAATTCTTGATCTAATATTTCACAGCAGGGCCCTGTGAGGGCTTACAGTGTTGTGGCCACAACAACACCTAAGGTCCAAATTTCTGCTGATTATATAGGGCAGGCCCCTACTTTCAAACATCTAACTTACAAACGACTCCTACTTGCAAACGGAAGGAGACAACAGGAAGTGAGATGAAATCTACCCCTACGAAGGGAAATTCTCTCCTGTAAGAGTTAATATGGGAAAAACATTTCTCCTTTCCACTGATGCTTTCCAATCCTTGTTCCACAAAAAAACACAAATTTTCAAAAAACATTTGTCATTGGGACAAAAAGTGAGGTGAAATCTTCTGAAGAGGAGGAAAAACAGCACAACAAACGTCACAGGGGTGATAACCCTTCCCTATGTTTTCCATAAAGCTTAAAAAAGATTTTTTGGCTGGAGCTAAACACGTTAAAAATGTACCCGTTCAAAATTACAAACAGATTCTACTTAAACAACAAACCTACAGTCCCTGTCTTGTTTGCACCGCCTGTATACTGCTGTTCAGACTATATAGGGCCTGGTGGCCCCACACCTTTCCTTATTTTAATTTGGGTGCGGGGTTTAAGACCCAAAGGGCCTGGTAATGGACTGGGGGGTACCCATGCCGTTTGTCTCACTGATTTTCATCCAAATTGCCAGGACCAGACATTACAGTAAACCCGCAAGCAGTTTTAAATGAGATTTTTTCCTTTAAAAATGACATTTGGTGCAGGGACTGTTCTAAACATGGGAAACACGCGCCACTTTACAGGCATACTATAGACACCCCCCAGGTACGATATTTAAAGGAATATTTCACTTTTTTTTTTACTTTAATCATCATTAAAATCACTGCTCCCGAAAAACGTCCGTTTTTAAAAGTTTTTTTTGCATTGATACATGTCCCCTGGGTTAGGACCCGGGTCCCCAAACCCTTTTTAGGACAATACCATGCAAATTAGCCTTTAAAATGAGCACTTTTGATTTCGAACGTTCGAGTCCCATAGACGTCAATGGGGTTCTAACGTTCGTGCGAATTTTCGGTCCGTTCGCAGGTTCTGGTGCGAACCGAACCAGGGGGGTGTTCGGCTCATCCCTAGTTGTGACTAACAAATGTTTAAATCATTAAGAGACTGTCCGCTTGTGGGAGCAGTCCTTTTAACTCCTGTTAATTTCCTGTGCAAAATGGTCATACCTCAAAACCATATCCTGTTAGTGTCTTAAATTAACATACATGTGTTTTTGCTTTCCTAGCTCTCCTAGCTTTCCTAGCTCTTTTCCAAGTCCTGTTTGGTTGACAATACAATTAGAAGCACATTTTTATTTTTTGTGTTTTGTTTGTTTTGTATTTATTTGTTTTGCAGATTCATACTCAATCCAAGTAATGCAGTTTACTCTCCCTCCTAAACAATTTTCATGGAACAGATTTCCCAGCTGCAGCTTAAATAGGCTGATTGGCATGGCAAAACAAGAATGAAAAAAAGATGTGATTTGTCTATTTATCTTAGATAAAATAGCAGGGCCAAAATACCAAGCCATTGATTTAAAGCACCTGTGCAAGATAAAGGAAACCTGCAAACATGGCCTGTTGGGTGTACTTGAGACAGGGTTGAAAACCATTGCTTTAGAGTACTGAGCTAAATAAAATCTAGCTAAAGATAATCCTATTATTCTAATTGTGGGCATTTGAGGGAAACCAAGTGAGTGTTAGAACCCCTGTTTGTCACAAACAGAAAGTGAGGGTAAAACCCTACCAATGTCTTTCCTTGGGAACACACAGGTCAATCTAACTAGTGTCCCCATTAGGCAAATTGCACTCTAGCACTTTGCTGTGGACATCCCAAATTATTAGGTATCTTGGACTTTGTCAATAAATTTGAAGGAGAAACTGGCAAAATTTGGGGGGTGTCTTCACCCTATCAGGGATGCAGACATCCCCAAAAACTGACAAGACTTCAAATCCCTCTGCACTCTATCCCCAAGCAAAAATATGAAAGGTTTTTATTTAGTTTAACTTTGCAAAGACACATTCCTAAGTTCAACTGTGATGCATGTCAATTGCCTATATAGAACTTGTTTAATAGAAAACACCAGTTGCCTTTCACTAGAAACATTTGTTAGTCCAGTCCTGGAAATTTGCATCTGCTTTCCTATTATTCGCCAACAAATTTATGGGCCTGCAGCTAGATGCGCGACCGCTGTGTGCGCATATGTATGTTCCCCTGGCACATACGGTATCTGGTTCCCGAAAGCAGCGGCCAGCACACAGGAATGACATGACGCCTCTCTAGGAAGTTGCTTGTACGCCTACTTCCTGTGTACAGATTCACTTCCGGGCCAATATATATTGCTTCCTGCTTCAGTGTGTGTGTATATATATATCTATATCTATCTATCTATCTATCTATCTATCTATCTATCTATCTATCTATCTATCTATCTATCTATCTATCTATCTATCTATCTATCTATCTATCTATCTATCTATCTATCTATCGATATATATCTATATAGATATATAGATATATATCTATAGATGTAGGTGCTTGTGTCCACCAGCAGAGAGAAGTTGGGTAGATGCCATACTCCCAATTCTGAAGGCATTAAAATGGTTTCAGTACTGTCCCTAATCTGTGATGTATAAAAAAAGCACAGGCTTGAAAAATAATGGTCTAGCATGTCTTGAAAAAGGTTGTGTTCTCATGTGCCTTGTATAATGGCCAAAAAATATCGTTTGGAACATATAAGTGGGTCATGGCACATCTACATTCCAAATTTTGCACTTAGGACAGTCATGCACTATGCAATCTGATTGGTCAATCTCTGTACAACTTGATATTTAGACAAAATAGGTAATAGGAAGACGCACTTGAACAATTAAATCAAATTATAGGAAATCAAACAGGCTTTTGCACTAAATCTAATTTATTTAAGATCTGCAGTGTATGGTCACCTTTAAAGATCAAGATCTGAAAATATTAATGTATTGGGTTTAGAAACACTTCTCTGTTCGTTGTAATGTATTGGGTAAAAAAAATATAAAAACACATTTCAAAGATATGAAGTTATAGAAATTAGATTATGGTAGCATCAAAAGGGTTAATTAGAACACCTACTAATTGCCTAACAAGACACACCCAATTAGCTGAAATGAACAAATTGTATTGGGCATGCGCTATTATCAATGAGACAATAGTATTTACCATAGCGCCAGTTGCAGTTTAGATATGCAAGTATTTATTATGGCTATTTGGGCTTCAACGTTCACCGAATTGCAAGTTCAATTAACGATTTTCTGGCGCACCAATTAATGTATGAACTAGTGCTCGGCCTCCTCCTTTATTGAATGACCCTCTCGGTTCCATTGTACACATAGGCATTTAGCAGAGTTTAGGAGCTGTTGTATTTAGATGAGGTTAAACCTCCCTCTCCTGAACCGTGTTTAGGATAGGAACTATTTGACTGCTGGTCGTGGGAAAATACAAAATCAGGCTGAAATTTTACCGCACCATACCAATGAATTACTTTTGAAAACTCACTGCAACTTCATTGCATGATACTTCTGTACCATGCAGTCAGGTGGGGACAAACACACAATTGCAACTTGCATTTGTGGTGTAATTGACTTAATATTAACACCTGCTGCAGATCGCAATTGCAGTGTGTTTTGAACACGGGTTTCCTTCACTGTATTCTGGTGTGAACTGACCCTTAGGGCTGGTTCACACCAGATAAAGTCCAGTGCATTTTTAATCATCACTGCATCACAAACGCATGCACAATATTTTCCATGTATTCCAATGGCCTTAGTTCACACTACTGCAGTGCATTCCAATGTGATCAACAAAAGTAGAACATGTTGCATTTTTCTGTATGGAATTCATATGTAATGTGGCAAAATGCAACAAAAATGCACCGGAATGCATCAAAAGTGCACCAGAATGCTCATGTCCTGAATTGAGATGAAGAAAAAAAGATGGAAATAAGTACAAAATATTAAAAACTCACCAGAGCTCAAAATGCATTACAAAAAGCATATGCAGAAACACATCTGGAGAAGGGGCATGGAGGGGCATGGACTGGACTGAGAATGGCACCGAGCTGCTGGTGTTAGTCCAAAGAGCTCCACACCACCAAGGACTTGTAAAATGACGTAGCCATGTAACTAAATAGCCATGGACAGTGCAGAGGGAGACAGCATGTGCCCTATGTCTCAGGTACCCCAAGTGTCTGCAGTCACTCTAGGGACCACAGAGACCATGGTATCTGGGAGGGCCACCAATGCAGTCATTAACACTGCTGTTAAGGCAGAAGCTACACTCACAGCTGCTGGCTGGGTAAATAAACAAGCACCTTGTAGAGCCCTCACTGGAGATACATCTTACAAGCGTTTCGGAGCTTTTAAGTCTACAGACATCGCAAGTTACACCTACTTCTGTTTCTGCTTCAGTCCCTATCTCTGCTACTGCTCGGGCCTCTCCCCCTGCCCTTGCTCCGGCCTCTGACTTTGATCCCACTCAAGAACTGGGCTCTCTCTTGTTCCTTGCCCAGCCTGCATACTCTAATTATGTTGGATGGAGAGAGTACACTGAGCTGAGGGACAGCCTGCAGTCTTTACCCACAAAGCAGGCCAATCCCTAGTGCAGCAACACCTAGACGTGGTAGAAACATGTCTGGCATCTTTAAGTGGCAATGTGTGTTCCTGTCTCTCTGCTCTGGAGGCTTTTCAATCAATGGCGCAGCAGCCTTTTAAACCCCTGTTCTTTCAGGTGGAAGATGTTCTCTGTCATATTAATTTTTTTCTCCATAAAAGAGCAGATAATTCGCAGTGCTTGGTAGCTGAGGCGAATTGAGTTTAGAGGAGCTCAGATACAAGCATTACTGGACTTCTCTTGTCACACACTATGGATGGGAGCCCTCCTATGCCCTCTTTTGGACCTTATCCGATCCACAGGGGCCTCATATAGATGGGGGAATCCTTTCCACCTGTAAATTAAGAAACGTGACCCATCTTTCTTCTCTTTCATCTTTGCCATCATCTCATACCCCGGCCCAATTGCAAGACTAAGCCTATTTTCACTTTGGAGTGGGATTGAAATCGTGTGAGTTCAGCTGAACTCGCACTATTTCATTCCCGCATGTCAGTCCGAGTTGGGGGGGGGGGTTTAAACTGTGGGTTTTTTTTTGTTTTGGAGAACAGGGGATATACTATATAATGAATATACTTCTGGAAGTGTGTTTTTACAGCATTGGGTAATAAAGAAAAAGAAAAGTTACAAATATTGTTATTCCTTTTGTTCATTTTTAATTCCTATTTACCGAAGATGCTTCATATGGATACTTTTTTAATTTTTACTTATCCAGTCAACTTGTTTCTGCTTCTCTGTCTTGGGATTAATTCTGTAAAATAATGCACTTGGGGGCCAAAAATATGAATGTAGGTTACTCACTAGGGGGAGATCCTTTGGGGGAATCCAGAATGGAAAAAAGACCTGGAGATCCTAATAGATCATAGGCTCAGCAATGGCATGCAATGCCAAGCTGCAGCAAACAAAGCCAGAAAATTAGCATTCATTAAAAAGGGGATTTACTCAAGAGAAAAAACTATAATTCTACCACAACTACAAGCATTAAACGTATTCTCCCTGGCAAAGAGACGCTCGAGAGGAGACATGATAGCAATATACAAATACCTCAATGGTGATTCTAGCATAGGAAAATAATTATTCAGTTTCAGGGAGCTTAAGAAGACACATGGCCACTCAATGAAATTGGAGGAGAAGTGGTTTAACCTTAAACTGTGTAGGGGGTACTTTACTGTCAGAGCAGCAAGCATGTGGAACTCCCTTCCAAACACAATATACAGGGATATGGGAAATGGTATTGACATAAACACACACAAAAACACTCACACAGGTTGAGTTGGATGGACTACTGTCTTTAGTCAACCCTATCAAATATGTAACTATGCTTCTCTCTCTTACAGCCTGAGTAATGCTGTACAAGAATTAAAAAGAGCCTGACATTAAGTTAAAGGTACTGTAGGTACTTACAATAGCTTCATTTTAAAAAGAAAAAAAAAAAAACATGAAATGATTTATTAATAAATGCATGGCAATGTGAATTATATTTTATACCTGCCTGGAGCTCAGCTTTGAAAAGTTAAAATTTTATTGGTGCTTGTAAGATATTTTAACTGAATTCAAATTGTATAAATGTAAGGATGATGACCAGCATATTCTGTATGATGTTTATTTATTATGATTAGAGTCTTACTGTAGATGAACATGAATCCTGCACTTGATATTTAGTATTTTATAGAACTTTGCTTTTTCCCCAAAAAAGCTGCATGAAATAAAGTGCTTGAAAGTGAAAAGATCAAGTCAGCTAAATTAGAGAGAATTACAACCTACAATCCAAAATAAGTGTGTAGGGCCTTTGGCTGACTTCATAGATTGCAAGGGTTAGAAAACATGCTGTTTTGTTGCAGTTTCCTGTAGAGAGCAACACTGATGAAGAAAAATCTAGGTTGTTGTAAAAAGCTTTATAGAAGTTTGATCATTTTCTCACACATTTTTTTAAGTTTTCAGTTATAATCATGATTCAACATAATGAGGTAAACAATTTAAACAACATTGCATGCTGTATAAAAAAAATATAGCCTTGAATAAAAACATGATGGAGCAGGTGTTGGGGCCATCTCATCCTCAACCTATAATTGTTGTTTTTCCATGCTAAGAAAATTGCCGGTAGATTTGTCATACTTTAGACTTATTTTGGTTTATAGAGACCCTCAAGTTTTAAAAACCCTGTGTGATCTTTCGGATCTCCCTGTACACCCCCCCGGTAGTGGCCAATACAATTGCTTCTCCTCTCGGCCAAACACGCTCCTCCCACTTCCTGATTGGCAGGAGGAGAAGCTGGAAGATAATAGCGAATATTAAAGGGGTTGTAAAGGCTCATGTTTTTTCACCTTACTGCATCGTATGCAGTAAGGTGAAAAAACACCTTGCAGTCACCGGCCCCCTACCCGTCGGTGCATCCCCGCCTTCACTCTCTCCATGGGTTCCCAGCTCTTGATTGGATAGATTGATAACAGCGCAGTCATTGCCTCCTGCAATCAAATACAATGACGTGGGTGCCGGAGGACCGGGCCGAGTCCTGCATTCAGCCTCTATGGATGCCGAATGCTGGACTCGGGAGCGTGCCTGCAAGGTAACCCCTTGGGAGAGGGCTTCTCCAAGGGGGTAATCTAATGGGTAATCTAATAGATGTTCGGGGCCACTCTGTGCAAAAAGAGCTGCACAATGGAGGTAAGTATGACATGTTTGTTATTTTAAAAAAATTAAAAAACGATCCTTTAGTATCACTTTGATTCGCTATTGTCACACAAGTGAGTGGGCTTGGGGCACAGTGCACTGCGCCCAGAGCCCACTCTTTTCTAAGCCAATTAGGGCCTCAGGCGCTAATCATGTGCTTAAAAAAAATGTAGATTAGGGGCCGGGCGCATGGAATAGGGGGGCGGTGCTCCCCGTATGGAGCAGCCGCCACTGGTGACTATGATGTTCAAATTTGTTAGTGTGACATTAAAGTTAGCCAGCCAGGGTAGAAGAAGAATAGCATAAGCCAGTTAGCCTCAGGGTTGGAAAGTATAAATCTGGTACTGATGGTTCTGTCTGACTGATTCCCATTAACACTGACCAATTGTATACATAAAAGCACACAATAAACAAATTAATTTTAACAATGAGTGAAGCATTCAGAATTTTCCACAGACTGAGCAATACTTATCTGTTCTGCCACTAAAGCCTTTACATTAAAGCAGAAGTAGACTCTGCTTTCTGACTTGAACCTACAGGTTAGCCTATAATAAGGATTACCTGTAGGTACAGTGAATATATCCTAAACATGTACCATTTATAAGATATTCTCATTTGTGACGACCAGTGATGTCACCAATGCATGAGCATTGCGTTCTGAATAGATGTCACACCGGAGTATGCCATCCATTGAGAGCCCGGCAATTCAAAAGCCTGAAACCATGAGGACCGGGTGAAGATGGAAGCACCGAAAGGGGTGGCAGCACATCGCTGGAGGACTTCACTTTAGGGTAAATCTGTCATACTGCGCTAGTATGTTGTGTATATTATCACATTATGGTCATTAAACCGCCCAGGGGCCCAAAATTTTTTTTGCACTTTACCAGTATTATAGGCACTGCAGTACCACTTCTGCCTGTCTTACAGAGGCAATTCAGACCCAAGGAGAGGTTCCATCTCAGCTCCAGTCACATGACACAGCAGAGGGGAGGTCCTACGCTGCAACTGGTAGAGAAATACACTAAAAGGGGCTCTCTAATTGACAGGTTTGTACTGCAGAGGTGTCTATACCATGGAATCTCTACTGAAGGGGGTCTTTCCTGAAGGAGATGTCTATGGGCACACCCCCTGCTGGTTGTTTTGGTCTTAAGAGAAAGCCAGCTATGTTTCTTTATGTTGGGTTGGGAGGGGGGATTGGCAAGTTCTATTCTAGCATACCCGATGTATTAAGTTTATTTCACCTGCATATTTTAGTTTCCTGGTACAAGGTGCTATGGCTGCATTTGCAAGCTGGTATATGGGATAGTAAGCATCCACCAAGTCTGTTGTTAATTTCCCTTTTCTGTCTAATATGCATTTCACCTTAGTGTCTTGGAATGTCAGGGGTCTGAACTTGAAAATTAAAGGATCACTGGTTTCCATTCACTTGAAAAAGATGGGAGCCCACATATTTTTTTTTTTTACAGGAGACCCACTTTTTGGTCTCTAGAGTGTTTGCTCTCAAGCGTCCTTATATGTCACATGCCTTTCATGCCACCTACTCTTCTTATCCCACAGGTGTGTCTATCCTGATAGCTAAGCCCTGGCAGTCCGGATTGAGGACGTATTTACTGACCTGCAAGGTTGTCACATCATACTAGTGCTCTATTATAGAGATACAGTATGTATTATACCTTGGTTAATGTATATTTATTTCCCCTTTTGATCTTCATAAACTCTCTATATGTGCCACTAAGTTGCTTCAGGTAGCTAAAGGTGTAATTCTTATTGGTGGAGATTTAAATGCAGTTTTGAATCCCTCACTGGACATGTTTGGAGATGCACGTACTCACTCTACAGTTTTACAAGATTGGGCAGATAGCTACGATATTTGGTGGTGGATGCACCCTGATCAAAAGATTTACGTATGTCACTCTGAAACTCACGGTAACTTCTTCAGACTATATATGGTTTTTACTACTACTGCCTCTTTGTAACAGGTCTCTGAGGTCTGCTATCTTCCTAGATATTTGTTAGACCATGCTCCTTTGGAGCTTCAACTAGGGACAACCCACCCCCGTGGTTTGCATCCCTTGCAGAGTCCATTTTGGCTTCTAGATCCTATGATGCTTTATAAATTTTGTGATGACATGAAGGCTTACTGGCAGGAGATTGACCGGGTGCATCAACTGGCTTTCAATGGGATGCCTTTGAGGCTTTTACGAAGGGCCCATACATGTCTGGAGTCAAGACTTTGAAGAAAGCTATGGATTCCACTTAACAAAAGTTGTTAACAAAGAGTGGTAGACCTGGAAGGCCGATATGTCTTTGACCCATCTTTCCATAATTACCTTCAATGGAGGGATGCTTTAAGATCCTATAATATTGCCCTGACTGAAAATAAAACAAAAAACAAGCTACTGTATCAGACACAACACATTTTTGATTCAGGTGATAAAAATGTCAATTTGCTTGCTTTCCTAGCAAAACATATTCATGAGCTCATTGCTATTCCTACGATTTTCTACTGACTTCTATTGACCAAATTTTAACTGCCTTTTTATAATTTTATGGAGATTTATATACCTCTCAGACAACCTATTGTTCCGATGATCTCACGGGGTATCTCAGTGTTATAAGGCTTCCTACTTTTTCTATGGAGAATAGGTTGTTTTTTGGACGGCCCAATCATCTCTGAAAAGCTTAATAATACCTTGGGCACATATGCAAAAACATAGATGCCAGGTCTGGATGGCTTCTCCATCAAATGGTATGCAGCCCACAGAGAATATCTTGTACCTTGGTTAACTATCCTTTATAAGGCCAATTTGGAGGATAAGATTTGACCCTCTTCGATGTGGGAAGCTTTCACAGTTTTAATTCCAAAACCTAATAAAGATCTGAATTTCTGTGAATCCTACTGCCCCATCTCCCTAATTAATACAGATCTTAAAATCCTCCCTAATTCTTGCCCTCTGCCTTAATACTATAGTTGCCTCACTGGTAAAGTCTGACCAAACCAGGTTTATTACTGTACAGTCTACTCATAACAATCTCTGCAGACTTTTCACCAATCTTCAGTAGCCGAATGTCCTGATTAGAATCTGTCTAGAATCTGTCTAGATACAGTGGGGCAAAAAAGTATTTAGTCAGTCACCAATAGGGATGAGCTTCAAGTTCGAGTCGAACTCATGTTCAACTCAAACATCGGCTGTTCGCCAGTTCGCCGAACAGCAAACAATTGTTCGAATGCCACGGAACACCCTTTAAAAGTTTATGGGAGAAATCGAAAGTGCTAATTTTAAAGGCTTATATTCATGGTATTGTCATAAAAAGTGTTTGGGGACCTGGGTCCTGCCCCAGGGGACATGAATCAATGCAAAAAAAAGTTTTAAAAAACGCAGTTTTTTCGGGAGCAGTGATTTTAATAATGCTTAAAGTGAAACAAAAGTTTAATATCCCTTTAAGTTTCGTACCTGGGGGGTGTCTATAGTATGCCTGTTAATGTAAAGAAATGGAGAGTTTTGGGACTTTAAATGAGGTTAGATGGGGCCGTTCAAGTCCCCACCTCCACTCCGGATAATGTTATAAAAGGTGAAAAATTGGTGGGACTTTAACGAAGCACACAGTAGCGAGATAAAGTTAATTAAAAAATGTTTTTAATTGGTTCAAATTGTCATAAATTTTCATATCAAAATATTTAATGCATTTTGCTATATATAAATATCTGTACATTTCATTACAATTCATCAGAACCAAATATTGCACATAAATATTCCATTTTCATTTTTAATTTTTATTTTTTATTATTCCATTTTCATTTTTAATTTTTATTTTTTATTATTTTTTTATCATTCTTTTTATTTTATTTTTTTTATCCATAGACAATATACCAAGGTCTTGAAACGCGTAGAGCTAACACCAACCGATGTGTATACATTCATGAATTATTTTGTATGGCCGTTCCTATTTAATTTAATCTGTTCCCTATTCCAGCCTCATTTTGGTGGTATTTCCATTGTTATGATTTATTTAGTTATTTTTGCCTACACAATTTTGTCCGATTTCATGTATTCTATATATCCGTACCAACTCATTGTTGGAATGCTTATTTATGTGCAATATTTGATTCTGATGAATTGTAATGAAATGTACAGATATTTATATATAGCAAAATGCATTAAATATTTTGATATGAAAATTTATGACAATTTGAACCAATTAAAAACATTTTTTAATTAACTTTATCTCGCTACCGTGTGCTTTGTTAAAGTCCTGCCAATTTTTCACCTTCTATGCCTGTAAAGGGGCGCATGTTTCCCGTGTTTAGAACAGTCTGACAGCAAAATGACATTTCAAAGGAAGAAAAGTCATTTAAACTACTCGTGGCTATTAATGAATTGCCGGTCCGACAATACACATAAAAGTTCATTGATAAAAACGGCATGGGAATTCCCCACAGGGGAACGCCGAACCAAAATTTAAAAAAAAATGACGTGGGGGGTCTCCCTAAATTCCATACCAGGCCCTTCAGGTCTGGTATGGATTTTAAGGGGAACCCCGCGCCAAAATAAAAAAAAAACGGCGTGGGGTCCCCCAAAAATGCATACCAGACCCTTATCCGAGCACGCAACCTGGCAGGCCGCAGGAAAAGAGGGGGGACGAGAGAGCGGCCCTCCATCCTGAACTATACCAGGCCACATGCCCTCAACATTGGGAGGGTGCTTTGGGATAGCCCCCCAAAACACCTTGTCTCCATGTTGATGAGGGCAAGGGCCTCATTCCCACAACCCTGGCCGGTGGTTGTGGGCGTCTGCGGGTGGGGGGCATATCGGAATCAGGAAGCCCCCTTTAACAAGGGGACCCCCAGATCCCGGCCCTCCCCCCTGTGTGAAATGGTAAGGGGTACAAAAGTACCCCTACCATTTCACTAAAAAACTGTCAACAATGTTAAAAATGACAAGAGACAGTTTTTACAATTCCTTTATTTAAATGCTTCTTCTTTCTTCTATCTTCCTTCAGTTTCTTCCTCCATCTTCTTCTGGTTCTTCCTCCGGTGTTCTAGTCCGGCATCTTCCTCCACGGCGTCTTCTTCCCTTCTTCTCCTCGGGCTGCTCCGCATGCATGATGGCATGGAGGAAGGCTCCCACTGTGTGACGCTTCTCTCTTCATCTTCTTCTCTTCATCTTCTTGTCTTCTTCTTTTCGGGCCGCTCCGCATCCATGATGTCATGGAGGGAGGCTCCCGCTGTGTAACGCTTCTCCTTTTCTGACGGTTTCTAAATAACGGGGGGGGCTGAGCCACCAGGTGACCCCGCCCCCTCTGATGCACGGGGACTTGACGGGGACTTCCCTGTGGCATTCCCTGTGACATCAGAAGGGGCGGGGTTATGTAACGGGTGACCCCCGCCCCCCTCTGACTTCACGGGGAATGCCACAGGAAAGTCCCGTCAAGTCCCTGTGCGTCAGAGGGGGGCGGGGTCACCGGGTGGCCCCGCTCCCCCATTATTTAAGAACCATCAGAAGAGGAGAAGCGTCACACAGCAGGAGTCTCCCTCCATGCCATCATGGATGCGGAGTGGCCCGAAAAGAAGAAGAAGACAAGAAGATGAAGAGAAGAAGATTAAGAGAGAAGCGTCACACAGCGGGAGCCTCTCTCCATGCCATCATGGATGCGGAGTGGCCCGAGGAGAAGAAGGGAAGAAGACGCCGACGCCACGGAGGAAGATGCCAGACTAGAACACCGGAGGAAGAACCAGAAGAACCAGAAGAAGATGGAGGAAGAAACCGAAGGAAGATAGAAGAAAGAAGAAGCATTTAAATAAAGGAATTGTCAAAAACTGTCTCTTGTCATTTTTAACATTTTTGACAGTTTTTTTGTGAAATGGTAGGGGTAAGTACCATTTCACACAGGGGGGGCTGGGATCTGGGGGTCCCCTTGTTAAAGGGGGCTTCCAGATTCCGATATGCCCCCTGCCCGCAGACCCCCACAACCACTGGCCAGGGTTGTGGGAATGGGGCCCTTGTCCTCATCAACATGGGGACAAGGTGTTTTGGGGGGCTACCCCAAAGCACCCTCCCAATGTTGAGGGCAGGTGGCCTGGTACGGTTCAGGAAGGGGGCCGTTCTCTCGTCCCCCCCTCTTTTCTTGCAGCCTGCCAGGTTGCGTGCTCAGATAGAGGTCTGGTATGGATCTTTGGGGGGACCCCACGCCGTTTTAAAAAAAAAATTGGCGCAGGGTTCCCCTTAAAATCTATACCAGACCTGAAGGGTCTGGTATAGATTTTGAGGGGGACCCCACA
Organism: Lithobates clamitans; assembly: GCA_037952925.1. Lineage (NCBI taxonomy): Eukaryota > Metazoa > Chordata > Amphibia > Anura > Ranidae > Lithobates > Lithobates clamitans. The sequence continues at coordinate 4,727,873 of JBBGZY010000236.1, read as the reverse complement.
CCATTTTTTTTTTTTGGCCGGGGTTCCCCTTAATATCCATACCAGACCTGACCTGAAGGGCCTGGTATGGAATTTAGGGGGACCCCCACATCATTTTTTTTTAAATTTTGGTTCAGGGTTCCCCTGTGGGGAATTCCCATGCCATTTTTATCAATGAACTTTTATGTGTATTGTCGGACCGGCGAGTAGTTTAAATGACTTTTTTTCCTTTGAAACGTCATTTTGCTGTCAGACTGTTCTAAACACGGAAAACATGCGCCCCTTTACAGGCATACTATAGACACACCCCAGGTACGAAACTTAAAGGGATATTACACTTTTATTGTTTCACTTTAAGCATTATTAAAACCACTGCTCCCGAAAAAACGGCCGTTTTTAAAACTTTTTAAAACTTTTAAAACTTTTTTTGCATTGATCCATGTCCCCTGGGACAGGACCCAGGTCCCCAAACACTTTTTATGACAATAACTTGCATATAAGCCTTTAAAATTAGCACTTTTGATTATTCATGTTCGTGTCCCATAGACTTTAACAGTGTTCGCGTGTTCGAACAAATTTTTTGCCTGTTCGCAAGTTCTGGTGCGAACCGAACAGGGGGGTGTTCGGCTCATCCCTAGTCACCAATTGTGCAAGTTCTCCCACTTAAAAAGATGAGAGAGGCCTGTAATTCCCATCATAGGTATAACTCAACTACGAGAGACAAAATGTGGAAACAAATCCAGACAATCGCATTGTCTGATTTTTGAAAGAATTAATTTGCAAATTATGGTGGAAAATAAGTATTTGGTCACCTACAAACAAGCAAGATTTCTGGCTCTCACAGACCTGATCCAGAAGAGGATTGGGATAATGTCATATGGTCAGATTAAACCAAAGTAAAAACTCAACTCGTCGTGTTTGGAGGAGAGAGAATGCTGAGTTGCAACCAAAGAACACCATACCTACTGTGACGCATGGGGGTGGCAACATCATGCTTTGGGGCTGTTTCTCTGCAAAAGGAATAGGACGACTGATCCGTTTACATGAAAGAATGAATGGGGCCATGTATCGTGAGATTTTGAGTGCAAACCTCTTCCCATCAGCAAGGGCATTGAAGATGAAACGTGGCTGGGTCTTTCAGCATGACAATGATCCCAAACACACCACCCGGGCAATGAAGGAGTGGCTTCGTAAAAAGCATTTCAAGGTCCTGGAGTGGCCTAGCCAGTCTCCAGATCTCAACCCCATAGAAAACCTTTGGAGGGAGTTGAAAGTCCGTGTTGCCCAGCGACAGCCCCAAAACATCACTGCTCTAGAGGAGATCTGCATGGAGGAATGGGCCAACATACCAGCAACAGTGTGTGATAACCTTGTGAAGACTTACATAAAACGTTTGACCTCTGTCATTGCCAACAAAGGATATATAACAAAGTATTGAGAAGAACTTTTGATATTGACCATGATATTTCCACCATAATTTGCAAATAAATTCTTTCAAAAATCAGACAATGTGATTGTCTGCATTTGTTTCCACATTTTTTCTCTCATAGTGGAGGTATACCTATGATGACAATTACAGGCCGCTCTCATCTTTTTAAGTGGGAGAACTTGCACAATTGGTGGCTGACTAAATACTTTTTTGCCCCACTGTATGCACAAGGCATTTGATTCTATAGAATGGCCTTATTTATTTCAGATTTTACAGAGGTATGGTTTTGGGAAAGTCTTTCTTACATGTATACACATATTATATATTCATTTCTAACTCCTTCCCTATTAGCTGGGGCACTAGGCAGGGGTGCCCACTTTTGCCCCTGCTGTTTGCTCTGGTGGTAGAGCCTCTGATGGAACTCCTCTGAACTTACCAATTGGTTCAGGGTTTTCCCATCGGTGCTTTAGAAGAATAAGTCTCTCTTTATGCAGACGATATGTTATCGTACCTGTTGGACCCCCAAACCACTGTACCGCAAGTCCTTGGTTTAATTCAATGTTTTGGACAATACTCATGATTTAAGTTCAACTGGTCTAAATCTCCCATTTCCCAATAGATATGAACCCTCTTTTAGTTTACCATCCAATTGCCCACTGCAGATCACCTCTAAATTTCAATATGCAGGCATCAGTATTCAACATTTAAGCACGTTTTAAGATAATAATTTGGCACCCTGTATTTTCTCTTTTTGCACCAAAGTGGCCCATTGTCCAAAATAGGAAGGGTGAATTTTTATCAAAATGTTTTTTCTCCCAAAATTTTTATATATCTTAGCTAACTTACCTATTTTTATCCCTAAAAAAAACCTTCAGAGAAATTGTTTCTATTCTTACAACTTTTCTTTGGCACCCCAAATCCCCCAGAATATTCTTAACTATCTTAAAACTCCCTACTAATAGGGGTGGGTCTGGCACTTCTCAATCTATGCCTTTATTACTATGCAGCCCAACTCATTTATGTGCATTGGTGGATTTTCTACAACTGAACAATGTGGCGATTGCTACGGAGGCTGCAATAATTTCTTCCAATGATACTTTATCCAAACTGTTATATATATGCTCCTTTTTTTAATCAGATTTTATTTTAAGATTTTTTGTGACAAATACAAACAAAACAAAAAGAGAAAGGGGACAAAAAAGAGTCAATTTAACAAAAACATTGATGTCACCAGTACTTTTAGTTCATTATCATCTAATTTATCAAACAATATCCCAGAGCAACTGCTGAACTATATTCTTTAACAATATATTTGATATAGAAAATATTTTCCTGTAGGAGACTTGCCTGTCCAAGGGAGAGGGGGACAAAGAGGAGAAGAAGAAAACCTATTTTGGACCATGGGGCATCTATCCATTTTTGCCATATTTTTTTCAAACTTCCAAGAAGCATTGTGTTGAGCATAGGTATATTTCTCAAACAGTACATGTTTGTCCATATCCTGAACCAAGTCCCCGAAGGTAGGAGGATTGGGTTAAATCCATTGATAAGCTATTAACTTGCAGGCCAAGAACAGCAATCTGATAATGGCCACTGCCTCATCGTATTCCAGATTTTTGAAATATATATACCCAAGGAGACATAAGACGGGGTCTGGAACTAGCATTTTACTATATATAGAGTTTATCACATCTATCACATCCTGCCAGTATCGATGTAGTTTTGGACACCTCATGAGCAAATGTATAAAGGAACTAGGAGATTTAGCACATGTTACACATTCCAGATTTTTTTTCTGCCTACCCTATACAACAGCTCCGGAGTACGGTACCACCTATATAAAATAAAAAGTTGAGTCACTCTATGGGTTGGAGATATTGAAACAAGCTGCATTTTTTTTCATTATTTGGTCCCATATATCCCAGGGCCACATCAATATCCATCTCCCATTTTTGCCTGCATAAACTCAAAAATGTAAGAAGCAGTACAGATAATAATCATGTATAAACTTTAGAAATAAGATCCTTGGTATTATTTGCTTGGACTATACTATCTAAGATGAATTAAAAAAACAGTTGGAGCCTGGCCTTGAGTCTTTAAAGCATGACTTAGTTGTGAATACTGAAAAAAACACCTTAGCTCCAGACCATAGTCCATTCAAAGCTGTTGATGAGTACTCCATCGGAGTACAGTTGAAACAAATCAGTAATCCCCTCCCGTTGCCATCTGGAAAACCCTTCCACTTACCTCCATACCTACTAATGGGGGGGTCTGGCACTTTTCAACCTACGCCTTTTTTACTATGCAGCCCTACTCATTTATGTGCATTGTTGGATGTTCTGAAAACTGAAAAATTTGGCGACTGCTACAGAGGCCGCAATACTTTCTTCCTCTATGACACTTTATCCAAACTGTTATATAGATGCTTCTTACACACTACCATGGACATCACCATTCTCTGTATGCCCCTCTGTATTTATACACGGTGCTCCTAGGTCCTCCTCAGCTGCTATGGCACAATCCTTAGTTGTCTCATTTTTCTTCAATCTCATGTGGTCTGCTGTGGGTAAGATGCGGATTAACTTATTTACATCCACTATACAAAGGGGCATGCTCAAATCTTTTGCGTAATTGTGCCATGAGTGTGTATTCCACTAATATGGTCATTCCATTTTTCATGGCTTAGACCCCAGCTTGTCTGTTTAAAATCCATAAAAGACCTAATCCTACCTGTCATAAATGTGAATGGGAAATTGGTGATTTTATACACATTGTCTGGGGGTGTAGCAAGATCTGTCTATTTTGGTCACAGGTGATTGCATTTATTGTCAACACTTTTGACCATGATAATGTCTGCTGTCCTAAGTGGTGCCTGCTTGGTGTCTTTGATGAGCTTGAGGTGTCTGCAATTACCAAACATTTTCTTTGTCTTTTGTTCTATTATGCTAGAAAGCCAATTGTTCTTCATAAGTTCTACATATTGGCTTATTAATCAGAACCTACCTCTGTATAAACTGACATATGAAGCCAGAGGATGTCCCAAAAAATTTTAATAAGCTCCAGGGTCCCTGGCTTGATACTCAGAATACTAGCGATTCATTGTTATCTTTAATTTGTGATCCCATTTAGGGATGGGGCACTATACTCCGTTATCTGATGCTCTGTTACACTTTGTTTTTGGGATTGCATGCTTCCATTTCTTTTTTTTTAATTTAATTCTTTTAGGTCACTGTCCTAACCGCTAACTTTTGTTTTCTCTCCTATACAGGTGAATGGACTTTATATATTGTCATATTTGCTTAAGGTAATGCCAGTATAGTTTCTTGTATGCAGGACTTTTCCTCTATTGCAATACCACTTTTGAGGTGGTTATGTAACTGTTGAATTTGCGTTTGTTTCTGTCTGACTTGCATTTTTCAATAAATCTCAGTTTAAAAAAAAAGTTTTAGTGAAATAAAAAGATGTCAAAAAATATAGTTTAAGCATTTAAACCCATTCCAAAAAATCTTTTAGCCCTGCATACATTCACACAAGAACAGTAACACACTTTTCAGGGGCATAGTTCATCATCATTTTTCAGGCATGCACAAATATAAAAAGAACGTAAACTTTCTCTGCTAACATTTGGCTATAGGTAAGCCTATAATAAGGCTTACCTATGGGTTTACTGTAAATTACCCCTTAAACGTGTACAGTTTACATTACATGCAGCCAGTGACATCACTGGCGCATGCGCTCTGAAGGAACGGCCACTAGTCCCGTTCCATCTGAGCTCTGTCCCGTGAACAGTAGCTCCCACGTGCATGCGTGGGAGTGAGGTCATCACGGCTCTGGCCAATCGCAGCATCGGAGCCCGCGCACCCGGAAGTAACTCAATGTAATGCATACTAGCTCATTATGTCTTTGTCTTACAGGTTTTTTTTCTTTCTCTTTTTTTTTTATGTTTACAACCTCTTTAAAGTTTGACATGTTAAGTATCCATTTACACAACACAACCTCATTGTTTATATTTCACCAAAAAAAAAAAGGAAAAAAAGAAAGAAACTGCGCATCGGTGAAGTGAACAAAACAGTATCAATTAGAGCTGCAATTCCTCTATGTAACACAGACACAGTAAAGATCAAATGGCACAAAAAGAGGGTTGAATAGCGTTAAAAAGGATTAGCGATCATATGTATCATCGCCAAACCAAATATTGAAAAGTGGGTGAAAAATCCCTATTGGTGCATTAAACATGAAATTCAAAACATATTAACAAATTAATAATCAATCAAATATACAATAATATATATATAAAAGTCCATATACAAAGAGATGAGTGAATCACCCAAGTGATGTATAAAATAAAAACTCAAAAAAGTTCCAAAAGATCAGATGAACATAAAATCTCATCATCTCACTCATCTCTTTGTATATGGACTTTTATATATATATTATTGTATATTTGATTGATTATTAATTTGTTAATATGTTTTGAATTTCATGTTTAATGCTCCAATAGGGATTTTTCACCCACTTTTCAATATTTGGTTTGGCGACGATATATATGATCGCTTATCCTTTTTAGCGTGATTCAACCCCCTTTTTTTACCAAAAAAAAAGTTAATTTGTTTTGTCTCTGTGCCCTAAACCTAACAATAGTGTACTTTTTACTGATATTTTGTGCTTGATAAACCATTGCGCAAATATTATGTGACAAAAAAAATTGGATCTATTACCATTTTATTTTACAGGGTGTCTGATTTCAGAAATTATTTAATGTGTGGGGGTTTATCTATTCTTCAGGCCTAAAATTATTTTTTAAACATGTGTGCAAAAAAAAAAATGCAAAATGCTCTGGCATAGAAAGGGGTTAAACTTGCAATGAAGTACTTGCCATTAAAGTAAGGTTATTTATTTTCCACAAGAAAGGGAAGGTTAAAGTAGAAATCTTGGGCAGATATTTACTGGCAGCAACTAATCTCCATGTTAGCAACAGGTTTAATACACAGAGGTGGCCAAAGAGCCTCTCATCACACCATTGCTGCATAGATGTCCTCTGGGTGACAGGTAGCCTGCACCTTTACATTGGTGATTTGGTGTCTTCCCTGGTTGCCTCGTGGATCCCTAGAGCTCTCTTTCCCCCCTCTCAGTCTCAGAATCTTCTATGGCCACTTGGTTGCTGCTATCCTACTTTCCCAGGCTGGTCCTTCTCAGCCCCAAATCGTAGTCTTCTCCACAGAGCTCTTCGGAGCTCTCTTCCAGCAAACTTTCTTTCTTTCTTCCTCCCCAGCTCTCCAGGTTCTCCTACATCCACTGGTTCTGGGTAGTGGGATTCAAGTTCCCAGCCACAGCTGCAGCCAATATCAGTTATGCCCTGACCTCTCCCTCTCCCACTTGTAAATCAAACTTCTATTCAGAATCCATCAGTGAAGAAGAGTTGTTCACTCCCATGACCATTGGTTACCCACCACCCTTCTCACCCATTCACAAACTACCTTGTATTCATTGAAATAAATACAAGATTTTTTTGTAAATGAGGAGAGTGGAATAGTAGAATGAGCAATGCTATCCTTAACTGTACACAAGCCAGAACTGTCAGTCTGAGTTTTGGAAACGCATGGCTTACAACCAGTTTTCAACATGATACAAATTTTTAGCATCCTCAGCCACCCTCTGCACATTTTTGGCAGAAGGATTGCACATAACAACTTTGGACCATTCACAAAAAAAAAATCCCAGGATGTCCACGTGTTAAAAAGATTCCACTACTAAAGAGAGTATTTTAATGTTTTTTTTTTCAACAATATTTTTTTTTTAGGTTTTTGCATAGGACAACCATATACAAACAGTGTATATGACAAGATCGAAGTTTCCAGTACTGAAATATATAGAAAAACAACCCAATGGATTGGAATGTGATACAAGTAGCATTCAATAACATGGAGGCAGGAGATTGTCCCAGGGGGAGTATAGGGGTAGTACAGAATGTACAGAATTGTACACAGTACGATAATTGAAACGTTACAGAAAGAATAGAAGCAACCAAATAAAATATATTATAGAACAAAAACAACAAAGAGTTGGCAACAACCATTAAGTGACATCAGTTATGGCTTAGCAGAGATAACCAGATTCCAATCTTTTCATGCCTGATCAAATTTGGTGATAGTATTAGCCCTGATGGCAAATGCTCTTTCATAGGTATAGTGAAGGTTGACTATAGCTATAAGTTCTGATATATTGGGCACCAGGGTACAATTTTAATGTTTTAATGGTATTGTGGTGATTCAGAACACCACAGAACCACAATTGCTTCAGATGCTCTACAAGCATTGCCACAGAATGGAACTGTGCAGTGGTCAACTGATTAAGGCTGAGCCAGCTAAGCATTGTTGTAGCTGTAGTGCTTTGAGTAAGATCCTTAAATTTTGTTTCCAGATGAAGGAGAAACAAAGTAAATTGATCTGTTTGAAATAGGGATGAGCCGAACACCCCCCGGTTCGGTTCGCAGCAGAACATGCTAACAGGAACAAATTTGTGCGATCATGCGAACACCGTTAAAGTCTATGGGACGCGAAATGTGAAAAATCAAAAGTGCTAATTTTAAAGGCTTATATGCAAGTTATTGTCATAATAAGTGTTTGGGGACCCGAGTCATGCCCCAGGGGACATGTATCAATGCAAATAAAAGTTTTAAAAATGGACGTTTCTTCGGGAGCAGTGATTTTAATAATGCTTAAAGTGAAACAATAAAAATTAAATATTCCTTTAAATATCATGCCTGGGTGGTCTCCTTAGTCTCCCTGTAAAGTAGCACATATTTCCCATGTTCATAGCAGTACCACAGCAAAATTACATTTCTAAAGGAATAAATGTAATTTAATACTGCTCGCAGCTTTAATGTATTTTCGGATCCTGGCAATATAGATAGAAATAATTGAAAAAAATGTTGTGGGTCCCCCCCAGTCCATTACCAGGCCCTTCGGGTCTGGTGTGAATATTTAGGGGAACCCCGCGCCAAAAATACAAAAAAAAAATATGTGGATGCCCCCCCCCAAAATCCATACCAGGTTCTTCTGGTCTGGTATGGATATTAAGGGGAACCCCGCACCACAATTAAAAAGAAATGCCGTGGGGGTCCCCTAGGCCCCCAGGTACTATATACTCTGAACGGCAGTATATATACTATACGGCCTGCCCTATATACTCTGCAGAAAAATTGGGCCTTGGGCAGTGGTGGTGGTGCCACAACACTGTAACCCCTCACAGATACTCTTGTTGGGTGCAGGAACAGGCCCTGCTGTGAAATATTATGTCAACAATTGGAATTATATGCCCTTGTTAAACAGGGTTAGAAAAATTGGGCCTTTGATTTTGGTTGTGCCAGAACACTGTAAGCCAACTCTTGTTGGGTGCAGGAATGGCCCTGTGTTGAAATGTTATATCAAAAATTGTAATTTAATGCCCCTGGGGCAGAAAAATTGGGCCTTGGGTGGTGGTGGTTGGAAGCTAGCATCATCAAGATTGAGGAGGAATAAGATAGATAGCATAGGCAGTCTTCAGGGGATCCCAGATCCATAGCAAGTTCAATCAGTTACATTAGCATCAGGTGCTTGATAGCTGCTGATCCAAGACTGATTCATTTTTATGAATGTGAGCCTATCAACAGGGTCTGTTGACAGGCGCAATCTTTGATCCATTACAAACCCTTCAGCAGCACTGAATGTGCATTCAGAAAGCACGCTGGATGCAGGACAGGCCAGTAGCTCAATTGCATATTGAGAAAGTTCTGGCCAGTGGTCCATCTTTAAGACCCAGTAACCCAGTGAATGCTTTGTTGGAAAGGTCTCCAAGTCTGCTCTTGCCCCTATATATTCCTGCACCATATAATGCAGATGCTGGCGATGGTTGCTTGAACCAATCAGACCTTGGCGCTGAGGACAGAAAAATTGTTTAAAGGCATCGGTCAGCCGGCCGCCTTCTCCACCGCTCTTCCTCTGATTGAACGAAGCCTCAGCAACACATTGTCCAGCACTAGGAAATGGTAACCTCCCAGGGTCTGGAAATGCGTTACACAAACCTTTCTGCAAGGCCTCCTGTAGATGTTTCATCCTCTGCTCCCTCTGCAAAGGCAGGATGAGTTCTGCACCTTTACCCTTGTAACGTATATCAAGAAGAGTTACCAGCCAGTAATGATCCCTCTCCTTGATACCACAAATCCTAGGATCCTTTTGCAGGCTTTGCAGAATCAGGAAGGCCATGCACTGTAAGTTTGCAGAGGCATTTGATTCTGAGTCCTCTGGGTCACTAAGGATCACATGATCCGTAACTACCTCCTTCCAGCCACGTACAACTCCTTGGGTTTCTGCGAACTGAAAACCATCCCTTGAAGACTGCTGCTGAGTGTGATCCTCTACATCCATACTGACACAATCCTCCTCCTCCTCTTCTTCCTGTGTGTTTGGCAGGCCTGCAGGAATGCCTTTATCCAGATAGCATGCCTTTATCCAGATAGAATGCACATGTCCTGAATTGAGATGAAGAAAAAAAGATGGAAAAGAGTACATTAAAAACGCACAAAAAGCGCAAAATGCATTACAAAATGCATATGCAGAAACACATCTGGAGAAGGGGCAAGAACTGGACTGTTAATGGCACCGAACTGCTGCTGTTAGTCCAAAGAGCTCCACACCACCAAGGACTTGTAAAATTACGTAGCCATGTAACTGAATAGCCATAGACAGTGCAGAGAGAGACAGCATGTGCCCTATGTCTCAGGTATCCCAAGTATTTTAAGTGTCTGCAGTCACTCTAGGGACCACAGAGACCATGGTATCTGGGAGGGCCACCAATGCAGTCATTAACACCGCTGTCAAGGCAGCAGCTACACTCAAAGTTGCTGGCTGGGTAAATAAACAAGCACCTTGAAGAGCCCTCACTGGACATACATCTTACAAGCATTTTGGAGCTGTTAAGTCAACAGACATCACAAGTTATACCTACTTCTGTTCCTGCTTCAGTCTCGTTTTCTGCTACTGCTCTGGCCTCTCCCTCTGCCCTTGCTCCTGCCTCTGACATTGATCCCACTCAAGAACTGGGCTCTCCCTTGCTCCCTGCCCAGCCTGCATACTCTAACTATGTTGAATGGAGAGAGTACACTGAGCTGAGGGACAGCCTGCAGTCTTTACCCACAAAACAGGCCAATCCCTAGTGCAGCAACGACAAGAGGTGGTAGAAACACGTCTGGCGTCTTTAAGTGACAATGTGTGTTCCTGTCTCTCTGCTCTGGAGGCTTTTTAATCAATGACGCAGCAGCCTTTTATATCCCTGTTCCTTCAGGTGGAAGATGTTCTCTGTCATATTAATTTTTTCTCCATAAAAGAGCAGATAATTTGCAGTGCTTGGCAGCTGAGGCGGATAGTGTTTAGAGGAGCTCAGATACAGGGGTCAATGGACTTCTCTCCTCACACACTATGGATGAGAGCCCTCCTACGCCCTCTTTTGGACCTTATCCGATCCACAGGGGTCTCATATAGATGGGGGAATCCTTTCCACCTGTTAATTAAGAAAGGTGACCAATCTTTTTCTTACAGGAGCTCAGATACAGGGGTCAATGGACTTCTCTCCTCACACACTATGGATGAGAGCCCTCCTATGCCCTCTTTTGGACCTTATCCAATCCACAGGGGCCTCATATAGATGGGGGAATCCTTTCCACCTGTTAATTAAGAAAGGTGACCAATCTTTTTCTTACATGCTCCGGCCCAATTACAAGACTAAGCCTAGGCTCACATTGGAACGGGATTGAAATCGTGCGAGTTCAGCTGAATTTGCATTATTTCACGCCCACATGTCAGTCCAACTTTTTTTTACACTGTGGAGTTTTTTTTTTGTCTTGGAGAACAGGGGATATACTATATAATGAATATACTTCTGGATGTGTGTTTTTACAGCGTTGGGTAATAACGAAAAAGAAAAGTTACAAATATTGTTATTCCTTTTGTTCATTTTTAATTCCTATTTACTTAAGATGCTTCATATGGATACTTTTTTAAGTTTTACTCATCCTGTCAACTTGTTTCTACTTCTCTGTCTTGGGAATAATTCTGTTTAATTTATTCATAAATGATATAGAGGTTGGTATAAGTAGCCTAATCTCAATGTTTGCTGACAATACAAACCTGAGCAGGGCAATAACAGGATATAGACACTTAAAGCTGAGTTCCACCTTAAAGTGGAACTTCCGCTCATCGGATTCCTCCCCCCCCCTCCGGTGCCACAGTTGGCACCTTTCAGGGGGGAGGGGGGTGCAAATACCTGTCTAATACAGGTATCTGCAACCACTTCCGGGCTTAGACAGCTGCAGAATATCCGCAAATGCCCACCCTCCGTTGTGTTCTGGGAAACACACAGTTCCCAGAACACAACGGGGACCAGTGCAGAGGCGCAGCGCGACTCGCACATGCGCAGTAGGGAACCGGGTAGTGAAGCCGCAGTGCTTCACTTCCCGATTCCCTGACCGAGGATGGCGGCGGGGGCAGCTGAGAGCCGAGCAATTGCTCGGCTTCGGCTGCCGACATCGCTGGACCCTGGGACAGGTAAGTGTCCATTTATTAAAAGTCAGCAGCTGCAGTATTTGTAGCTGCTGGCTTTTAATAATTTTTTTTAAGGTGGAGCTCCTCTTTAACAAAAAGACTTTAATAAAATAAGGGGGTAGGCAACCACATGGCAAATGAGGTTTAATGTTGAAAAATGTAAAATAATGCACTTGGGGGCCAAAAATATGAATGCAGGTTACTCACTAGGGGGAAATCCTTTGGGGGAATCCAGGATGGAAAAAGACCTGGAGGTCCTAATAGATCATAGGCTCAGCAATGGCATGTAATGCCAAGCTGCAGCAAACAAAGCCAGAGTTTTAGCATTCATTAAAAAGGGGATTTACTCAAGAGAAAAAACTATAATTCTACCACTTTACAAAACTCAGGTCCGGCCACATCTTGAGTATGCTGTCCAGTTCTAATCACAAGCCTTCAGGAAGGATGTGCTGGAACTGGAGAGAGTCCAGAGAAGGGCAACAAAGCTAATAAGGGGGCTGAAGAGCCTCATTTACGAGGAACGACCACAAGCATTAAACTTATTCTCTCTGGAGAAGAGACGCTCGAGAGGAGATATGATAGCAATATACAAATACCTCAATGATGATTCTAGCATAGGAAAAAAATGATTCAGTTTCAGGGAACTTAAGAAGTAACATGGCCACTCAATGAAATTGGAGGAGAAGGGGTTTAACCTTAAACTGCGTAAGGGGTAATTTACTGTCAGAGCAGCAAGCATGTGGAACTCCCGAACACAATATACAGGGTTATGGGAAATGGTATTGACATAAACACACACACAAACTCTCACACAGGTTGGGTTGGATGGACTACTGTCTTTATTCAACCCTATGAAATACGTAACTATGATTCTCTCTCTTACAGCCTGAGTAATGCTGTACAAGAATTAAAAAGAGCCTGACATTAAGTTAAAGGTACTGTAGGTACTTACAATAGCTTCAATTAAAAAAAAAAAAACATGAAATGATTTATTATAAATGCATGGCAATGTGAATGATATTTTATACCTGCCTGGAGCTCATATTTAAAAAAGTTAAAACTTTATTGGTGCTTGTAAGATATTTTAACTGAATTCAAATTGTATAAATGTAAGGATGATGACCAGCACATTCTGTATGATGTTTATTTATTATGATTAGAGTCTTACTGCAGATGAACATGAATTCTGCACACTTGATATTTTGTATTTTACAGAACTCTGCTTTTTCCCAAAAAAACTGCATGAAATAAAGTGCTTGAAAGTGAAAACTTCAAGCCAGCTAAATTAAAGAGAGAATTATAACCTACAACCCAAAATAAGTGTGTAGGGCCTTTGGCTGACTTAGTAGAGTGCAAGGGCTAGAAAACATGCTGTTTTGTTGCAGTTTCCTGTGGAGAGCAACACAGATGAAGAAAAATATAGGTTGTTATAAAAAGCTTTATAGAAGTTTGATCATTTTCTCACTCGTTTTTTAAGCTTTCAGTTATGATCAGAATTCAACATAATGAGGTAAACAATTTAAACAACATCACATGCTGTATAAAAAAAATATAGCCTTGAATAAAAACATGATGGAGCAGGTGTTAAGGACATCTCATCCTCAACCCATAATTGTCATTTTTCCATGCTAAGAAAATTGCCAGTAGATTTGTCTTACTTTACACTTATTTTGGTTTATAGAGACCCTCAAGTTTTATAAACCCTGTGATTTGAATTGAAATTGTAATAAAAGCTGTTCTTCTGTGGTGAGACTTCCATATAGTGTCTTATCTCTCTTTATAGCATGCTTTTCTTTATTTCATGTTTCATGTATATAACATAACAGTTGTCATTTTATAATGACAACCAAAACTCTCCACAAAGAGGACCTGTCATGCTGCATTGCTATCTCTATTGCATTGTTATCTCTATTTCTATTGCAAGGAATGGTTACATTCCTTGCAATAGCAATAAAAGTGAACATTTTTTTTAATAAAGGGACAGTGTAAAATTGTAATAAAAAAATTGTAATAAAAAAAGGTCATGCCTACATATGTAAACAGTGTTCGCACCACACATGTGAGGTATCACCATGTATGTCTGAGCGAGAATAATAATTCTAGCATTAGACCTCCTCTGTAACTTTAAACTGGTAACCTGTAGACAATTTTAAGGCGTCGCCTATGGAGATTTTTAAGTACTGTAGTTTGGCGCCATTTCACGAGCGCACACAACTTTAAAGCATGACATGTTAGGTATCTCTTTACTCATCGTAACATGATTAGCGCCTCAGGCGCTAATCATGTCCTTCAAAAAAATATATAGATTAAGGGCCGGGCTCATGGATTAGCGGGGCGGTGCCCCTGCTCCAACATATGGAGCGGCCGGTGACTATGATGTTCAGTTTTGTTAGTTATACACTAAAGGTAGCCAGCCAGAGTAGAAGAAGAATAGCATAAGCCAGTTAGCCTAATGCTGCGCACACATTATCGAAATTTTGGTCGGAAAAGGGTATGATAGCTTTTCCGACGGGATTCCGCTCAAGCTTGTCTTGCATACACGCCGTCACACCCAATTCCGACAGTCGAGAATGTGGTGATGTACAACACGTACGACGGGACTAGAAAAAGGAAGTTCAATAGCCAGTGCGCCACCCTTTGGGCTCCTTCTGCTAATCTCGTGTTAGTAGAAGTTTGGTGAGAGACGCTTCGCGCTTTTCAACTTTTGTGCTTTTCAGTCCGTTACTGCTGTTCAGTTTGTGATTGTGGGTTTGTATCTGGCTTTCAGTGCGTGTAGTCAGTTCGTATCTGTTTTTCAGTGCATTCTTGTCCGCTTGTTTCTTATTTTCAGCTCGCTCTTCACAGGCCTTGCTGTTCTTCAGTGCGTTCTGTTAGTTCGTTTTGACCAGCCAACCGTTTTGAGGCCATGTTGCAGGTACGTGCTCATCGTAGAGTTTGTGCTATGCGGGGGCTTGGGTTGTGTTGTGGTTCTTGCTTTGACCCAAGCCCAGTCCATGAACAGGGTGGGGAGGAGTTCATGGACCAAGAATTGGTTGCTCCAGTGTGACCAATTCTCTCATATGCCTTTGCTGCGTGAGATCCAGGAGAATAACCCTGATGATTTCAGGAATTTTCTCCAGATGACGGACCCCATTTTTCACCGTCTGTTGGCTTTGCTGACCCCTTATATTACGAAGCAGGACACTTGCATGCGGCCATCATTCCCGAGCAGAGGCTAGTCGCCACATTGCGGTACTTGGCAACGGGGAGAAGTCTACAGGACCTCAAGTGCTCTACAGGCATCTCCCCCCAGGCTCTGGGGATCATTATCCCAGAGACCTGTTCTGCCATCATTCAGGTCCTGCAGAAGGACTATATTAGGGTATGTTTTCTCCTTTAACATCACATTCTATGTATTTGACGCATGCTAATGTTTTGTATTTCTTTCATCATTCCCTAATTACCATGATTGTAATATTCTGTGAATGTCCCCTTTGTCCTCATGCATGCTGTAAGATTTTAATGCTCCTTTTTTGTCCTTCATGCATATTAGCCTTCACTAACCTCCCCAGTATGCTATCCTGGGCCCATACACACCTAGCCTAGTCACTTAAAAATTTATTTTGTCAGCTCCATATTAGTGCTATACCCTAAACACCCCCTAAAATGTGTATAAATGTTATTGTTGTCCTTAAATTCAGGCAGAGTGTAAGAGGCTTTTTTTTGGCTCCCAAACTCATTTAGAACCCCCCTAAACTTTTTCCAATAGGCCATCAGAGGGGGTGAGGAATCTGATAAGTGTACCTTATCTTTTTGTCTTTAAATACTCCTTAAAATAAATGATATACTAATGTTGGCCAAGAATGTTTGTGTCTAATCTGCTTGCAATGTTATGTGCAAAAGTAATATTTGTTTTTTCTGGTTTGACTCCACAGTTTCCTTCAACGCCACAGGAATAGCAGACTGTGGCATCCCAGTTTGCCGAGCGTTGGGACTTTCCCAACTGTGAAGGGGCAATCGATGGGAAACATGTCCACATCATCCCACCACCCGATTCGGGGTCATACTATTTTAATTATAGTGGTTTCAATAGTATTGTGTTGATGGCGGTGGTTTCTCTATGTGGACATGGGGAAGAATGGCCAGATGTATGATGGTGGAGTCTTTTGCCCAGACTGAGTTCTACCGATGTCTCCAGAGTGGTGGCTTGGGATTGCCACCTGCGGAAGAGAACGTCAAAGGACTCCCATTTGTTTTTATCGCTGATGAAGCATTTTGTCTGGGTGATCACATGATGAGGCCATTCCCCCAGAGGACCCTCACCCCAGAGAAGAAAGTCTTTAATTTCCGGATGGCCAGAGCCAGACGAGTCGTGGAGAATACCTTTGGGATAATGGCTTTTTATGGGTAGGGGCCATTGCTATGCCAGCAAATTTTTAAATATTTTCAAAATATAAAAAAAATTGATATGATAAAATCTTGAATTTGATTTACTGCTTGTGTTTCTTTTATCTGTCTCTTGGGTTCTCCTAGTGCACTTGTAGTGCCAATGGTTTTTCCATTATTTAAATAACACCCATTGTCACTGTAAACACCAACTGTCATGAACAGGTATGACCAGAAACGTGTGATCTGCGACAGAGGACACCAAAACGTATATAAGTGAAAATATATAAATATATTAAGAAAAGTGAGTAATATAAAACAACCAACTCCAATATGACACAGTGCAATAACCAACCACAGACAGAGACCCACAAATAACAGACAGATAAGTGCAATAAAATGGGAAATACCAGGTTCATAAACAATAGCCAGGCCAGGGTCATACACAGGGAGATCAACAGATGGGGTAAGGAACGCAGGACAGGGAGAGGATGGATGGGTCAGACTGCAGGCAGGGATGCAAGGTAACAGGTGGGATAGGATAGGGTCCGAGACAGGGAGACAGGATCAGGTTTCAGGAGACAGGTTCAGGTTCAGGGCACAGGATCAGATCGCTAGCAGGTCAGGAGGCAATGAAGAGATCAAGGCAAACATGTGAATGTTTGCCAGGTATTTATAGGCTTGTAATTGGCCTCAAGTGACACCTGATTGCAGGAGGTACTGTCTGCTCCACACTGCCAGGATCCATCCGCTGGTGGACGCCAGTACTGCGGCCCAAAGATTATATACTATTAACAGGGAAAAGCTCTCCTGACAGTTCCAAACTGCCAGGAGACACCTGCTGGTGGGCCTCAGTACTGCATGCCAAATAATATATCTTACCAGCGGATGGACCCTTTCCTGACAGTACCCCTCCCTAAAGGAGCGGCCTCCGGACGCTCCAACTGGTCTTAATTGTCCATGGTCTATGGCATCAGGCAGAATGGTGGAAGAAAGCATTTCAGGCTGGTCATCAGGCACATCCGGGCAGACGGCTGGCATGTCAGAGTCATTAAGCTGGGCAGCAGACAGGGACAAGCCAAGCTGGGCAGCTGGCATGGGCACTTCAGGCTGGAGGGCAGACACCCGGACATCAGGCTGGAGGGCAGACACCCGGACATCAGGCTGGACGGCAGACACCCGGACATCAGGCTGGAGGGCAGACACCCGGACATCAGGCTGGAGGGCAGACACCCAGACATCAGGCTGGAGGGCAGACACCCGGACATCAGGCTGGAGGACAGACACCCGGACATCAGGCTGGAGGACAGACACCCGGACATCAGGCTGGAGGGCAGACACCCGGACATCAGGCTGGAGGGCAGACACCCGGACATCAGGCTGGAGGGCAGACACCCGGACATCAGGCTGGAGGGCAGACACCCAGACATCAGGCTGGAGGGCAGACACCCGGTCATCAGGCTGGAGGGCAGACACCCGGACATCAGGCTGGAGGGCAGACACCCGGACATCAGGCTGGAGGGCAGACACCCGGACATCAGGCTGGAGGGCAGACACCCGGACATCAGGCTGGAGGACAGACACCCGGACATCAGGCTGGAGGGCAGACACCCAGACATCAGGCTGGAGGGCAGACACCCGGACATCAGGCTGGAGGGCAGACACCCGGACATCAGGCTGGAGGGCAGACACCCGGACATCAGGCTGGAGGGCAGACACCCGGACATCAGGCTGGAGGGCAGACACCCGGACATCAGGCTGGAGGGCAGACACCCAGACATCAGGCTGGAGGGCAGACACCCGCACATCAGGCTGGAGGGCAGACACCCAGACATCAGGCTGGAGGGCAGACACCCGGACATCAGGCTGGAGGGCAGACACCCGGACATCAGGCTGGAGGGCAGACACCCGGACATCAGGCTGGAGGGCTGGCACCCGGACATCAGGCTGGAGGGCTGGCACCCGGACATCAGGCTGGAGGGCTGGCACCCGGACATCAGGCTGAAACAGATCAGCTGGCGGGGAGGCAGGACTGGACACTGGCATGATGGTATGGGTTGGATTAGCTGGTGCGGAGGCAGGTTGGGTTACTGGCAGGATCGTTTTGGTTGGAAAAAAAACTTTCGTTTTTTCTTTGGCTTAGCCACTGAAGATCTGTAGGTGAGGGGTGCAGCAGACTGGAGAGGAGGATTGGGATATGGCAGAGAAGAGGTAACAGTATCTGGAGAAAGTTCGTGTGGGTTTGCAGGCAGCAGTGAAAAGAGACAGGTGGGTTGAATGCAGGATAGGTACAGGGAGCAGAGACTGGATATGAGTATTTGGTTGGCAGCAGCGTATACTGAGCTGCAACTGCGGTTGACATGGGTGATGGGGAAACATACATTTGGGTAGGCTGGTGTTTGGTGGCAGAGGTGGTTTGTTTGGCTAGAGCTGCTTGCGTCATGTCAGACCATGCTGAAAGTATAGGTTGTACAAACTGTGCTTTTAAATCTCCCTGTCTAACAAAAGACTGAGCAGACACAATGCACTCAGCAATCACCTGTGGGGAACAGGCTGAGTAGTGCTCACAGAAATCGTCTGGATCATCATCAAAAAGCCAAACTAGGGAGACAACCTGGTTCATATCAAAAGGAGGAGTGAAATCATCGCGGCCCTTTGGAATACAGGGCAGGGCCAGCTCTGTACATAGCTTGATCAAAGGCTGCACCTCCCCAAACAATATATAACCCTGATCGACCAGGGAGTGAGCCAAACATATAGTGGTAAACAACTGGTCACTAGACCATCCTTTCAAAGCCTGGCGGCAATAATCACCACTTTCAGATGCCAGCAGAGAAAGATAAATAACCTCATCGGCATTCATGTTTGCAACCAACTGAATCAAAATGGTTCCCCTGTGCAGCCACTTCTGGTCAGGGGTGGCCTTGATCTACTGTCATGAACAGGTATGACCAGAACCGTGTGATCTGCGACAGAGGACACCAAAATGTATATAAGTGAAAATATATAAATTTATTAAGAAAAGTGAGTAATATAAAACAACCAACTCCAATATGACACAGTGCAATAACCAACCACAGACAGAGACCCACAAATAACAACAGACAGATAAGTGCAATAAAATGGGAAATACCAGGTTCATAAACAATAGCCAGGCCAGGGTCATACACAGGGAGATCAGCAGATGGGGTAAGGACAGCAGGACAGGGAGAGGATGGATGGGTCAGACTGCAGGCAGGGATGCAAGGTAACAGGTGGGATAGGATAGGGTCCGAGACAGGGAGACAGGATCAGGTTTCAGGAGACAGGTTCAGGTTCAGGATCAGGGCACAGGATCAGGGCACAGGATCAGGGCACAGGATCAGGGCACAGGATCAGATCGCTAGCAGGTCAGGAGGCAATGAAGAGATCAAGGCAAACATGTGAATGTTTGCCAGGTATTTATAGTCTTGTAATTGGCCTCAAGTGACACCTGATTGCAGGAGGTACTGTCTACTCCACACTGCCAGGATCCATCCGCTGGTGGACGCCAGTACTGCGGCCCAAAGATTATATACTATTAATAGGGAAAAGCTCTCCTGACAGTTCCAAACTGCCAGGAGACACCTGCTGGTGGGCCTCAGTACTGCATGCCAAATAATATATCTTACCAGCAGATGGACCCTTTCCTGACACCAACTTAATACAAAAACTGGTATTGAGCATTGAAAGAAGAAACCACACATTGTTGAGTATAAAACCTTTTACTCTGTGCACATGCACATGTGCGTTGTAAAACCTTTTTTGGTAAAAAAATAACATCTTGGTTTTATAAATTTTCACCTTGAATTTTTTTTTACATAAACCGGCATGTTTCAAAACATAACGTACACAATTCAAGAACTTACAAAGTTCAACATTGAAAAACTGAAGGCAATATCAGACATTATAGTGTTAAAATTGTGTTGATATTGCCTTCATCAGATGGGGTGATGTCACCCCTGTAAAAGCCAAATTTAGAAGATGCACACAAATTGGGGCTCAAAATGGGGATTTCCCTCCTGATCCCATGCCTAATGTCAACATGTGTTATCTCCCATCATGGGGGATCAATGGATGTGTTTTGAGGGTGCAACCCCTTCCTCTCACCTACTAGAGTTGCAAGGAAGGGGTTGCACCCACAAAACGCATACACTGATATCCCCTGATGGCAGATAGCACATGTTTACACTCTGTGTGCATCTTCCAAATGTGGCTTTTAAACTGTATTAAAACTTTTTTTTACAGTTAAATTTAAAAAAAAAAAAAGGTTTAATTTTTTAGATTTAGATTCTTCCTAGTACATCAATCATGTTCTTCATTCTCTGTTCAATCTCCTTGGTTTTTTCCTTTATGAAGTCTAAATCCCGAATACACCACATTATGTCCTGAATTAGTCTTTGTGCACTGTCAGTGTTGAAATGAGTAGATTGTTCTTCCACAACATGCACATCACCTAAAAGAAAAATACACACCATGTATTATAAATATGCAGGCATACATCTATTACCTGAATCTGTGGTGTCAGACACTCACCTGTTGTGGTCACTATTTCAACCACCTCTCCTTCCTCCACATCCTGAGGTTGTGTGCTGAGGTCCCCTTCTTTAGTAGGTGGGGTGTCCCTGGTGTCCTCAGACATCCCAAGTCTTTTCTCCCCTATGAGAATGAAACAAAAGGTATACTTAGCACACCAATATTTGTGGCCAGAAATATGAATGTGAAACATTGCTTGGAAGTGGGGTACAATTGTCTGGGCAGAGTTCCAAGCTGAAGACATGATTTATTCCCTTAACAAAGCTGGAATACTTACCTTTTTTGGACAAGTTTGACACATGGAGACACCCCAAGTATCCACTGGAGCACCCGTGTGGGACACCCTAAAAAGTTTGTTCTTGTGTCCCACACTAGTGCTCCTGAGTCCAGATGTGTAAACACCTGCTGAGTGTCCTCTCCTTCCATTACACTGAATCAAGTTTGCATTTCATTCTAGTTACAAACACATCTAGACAACAATGTCCTGAACTTCTTTTAATACAAATTAGCATGACCAAATGTAGTTAACCCTGTATCTGCCAAAAACATTGTATTTAGTTGGCGAACAAACAATGTTTACTGCAAACGATTACTGTGCCCACGAGCCTGAAAGTAGCCCTTTTAAACTGTACAACAGTAAAGAAAAGCACATGGAGCAGCATGCAAGTAATAATAATAATCGGAACACATGACAACTATTTACTTTTTAGAAGCACTTTCTTGATCCTTCTGTACTGATCCTGCTCCCTCAATTTCAGGTCTGATCAGCGTTTCCTCAATTGCTCCTTGGATTGTCGTACCCCAAAATTCCTGTGCAGACTCTTCACAACTTTAGTCATGATCTTGGCCTTTCTTCCATTTGGGTTTAGGTACAGTCCATACTTTCCATCATAGTTGGCCCTCTTCAAGATGTCCACCATCTCCACCATCTCTACAAATGCCATGTTTGAGGCCTTAAATCTTCTCCTCTGGGATCGTGACGTTTTGGGCTCTGGGCTTTCCTCCTCCTCATTACTGCTATTACGCACCTGCTGTGTCTCCGCCATGTTCATCTCCCACTGTCCCGAAAGAGAAGGGGTGGGGAATATTCTAGAAAGAACGTCAGGGGCAACGCGGACACGCATGCGCAGTGTATATAAAGCTGACACGTGTGTGTCGTACGTACGTTCTGTGTGCGGAGGAAGTAGAACCAGTAGCACTGAACGTTATAACAAAGGTAACATTTTAACTTTGGACATCAGTGGCCTATACTGATTCTAGATTGAGGCCTATATTGGGATAAGATTAGGAGAGTTTAGCCTGATATTAGTGTTTTTGTCTTGTGTTTTGTCTTGCAGCAAATATGAAACAATTCAAAGACCCTGAACTCATGGACCAGTTCATAGACATATACAGGGATATGAGAAATTTGTGGGAGGTTAAAAACCCCTTATATCGCAATAAACAAGCTAGGAAGGCATCGCTGGAGAAACTGCTGCAATTTGTGAAGACGCAGGTCCCTGAAGCAGACATCGAGTTTGTGGAGAAGAAGACTGGTAGCTTGAGAAGCACGTATAGGAAGGAGCTTAATAAGGTCCAGGCTTCCATGAGATCAGGAGCAGCAGTAGATTATGTGTATGTACCCAGTCTTTGGTACTACAACAGGTTGCGGTTTTTGGAAGACCTGATGGAAGCCAGGGAATCACTTTCTACACTTCAATCCACCCTTCCCTCAACCCCAGCTGAGGCTTCCAAGGACCACCCTGGGCCTTCCATCCTGGAAGAAGTGGAGGAGCCCAGCTGGAGCCAGGTATAGTATTTTTAAAATATCTCTTGAAAATTATTGTTGTTAACTAAATGATATTATTGATAACAAATGAATGATTTAACAAAAAGTGTTTTACATATCAATAGACAGTAGGGGCCAAAAAACGGAAAATTGTATACTTACCTTCCGTAATTTTCCTTTCTTGACGCTTCCCATGGCAGCACACACAATGGGTTGTGACTCCGCCTCCACAACCTGATAGGACTGGTTAGCTATAAGTTTTGAAGAGGAGCCCACCGCTGCATTCTCAGTAACTATCACCTTAGAAGGGTGGGATTCCGTGTGCTGCCATGGGATGAGTCAGGAAAGGAAAATTACGGAAGGTAAGTATACAATTTTTCGTTTTCCTGACGCATCATGGCAGCACACACAATGGGAAATAACTCGCTACATGGGTGGGTGCTTTTAGAGCATTTTATTTACTCAGGTACAAGGTATAGAGGAGTTAGATTGAATGATTGATCTTCCAAACTCAACCGTAGTTAATTGAGCCGGATCTATTTTGTAGTGTGACATAAACGTGTTTTTCGAAGACCAAGTTGCTGCCTTGCAAATAGTTTCCGCTGACACTCTGCAGTACGCTGCCCAGGAGGTGGCCACTGCTCTGGTCGAGTGGGCTTTTAGACCATCCAGTATTGGGAGTGATTGTATACCGTACGTCCTCTTAATGATTTTAATCAACCAGGTCGCTATTGTTCTAGGGGAAGCTGCTTGCTCCTTTCTAGGGCCATGCGGAATGACTAGGAGGTTTTCGACCTTCCTGAACGGTTCAGTAGCCTCAAGGTAGGAAACAATGGTAGACTTGACATCTAGGGGGTGTGGATGTCCTTCATTAGAGAGAAAAACTGGAAGATTGATTTCCGAGTTAAAGTGGAAGGTAGACGTCACTTTGGGTATAAATCGTTCTGATGGTCTGAGAACAACTCTATCCGGGTAGAGGACTAGATGTGGTACTTTAATTAATAGAGCGTGCATCTCCGAGACTCTTTTGGCAGACGTTATTGCAATCAGAAATGATAATTTGAGCGTCAGATCCCATAAGGATACTGATTCCAGGGGAAGAAATGTTTTTTTTTGATAGAGCTTCTAACACGGTGGACAAATTCCAGGTTGGAAAGACTGGTTTTCTGGGCGGCCTTATCTTCATGCATGCCTTCAAGAACTGAACTATGAGCGGGACTAACGCCCATCTAGTTCCCATCATTGTGGACAGTGCCGAGACTTGTACTTTAACCACTTCAGCCCCGGAAGGTTTTACCCCCTTCCTGACCAGAGCACTTTTTACAATTCGGCACTGCGTCGCTTTAACTGCTAATTGCGCGGTCATGCAATGCTGTACCCAAACGAAATTTGCGTCCTTTTCTTCCCACAAATAGAGCTTTCTTTTGATGGTATTTGATCACCTCTGCCATTTTTATTTTTTGCGCTATACACGGAAAAAGACCGAAAATTTTGAAAAAAAATGATATTTTCTACTTTTTGTTCTAAAAAAAATCCAATAAACTCAATTTTAGTCATACATTTAGGCCAAAATGTATTCGGCCACATGTCTTTGGTAAAAAAAATGTCAATAAGTGTATATTTATTGGTTTGCGCAAAAGTTATAGCGTCTACAAACTAGGGTACATTTTCTGGAATTTACACAGCCTTTAATTTATGACTGCCTATGTCGTTTCTTGAGGTGCTAAAATGGCAGGGCAGTACAAAACCCCCACAAATGACCCCATTTTGGAAAGTAGACACCCCAAGGAATTTGCTGAGAGGCATGTTGAGCCCATTGAATATTTATTTTTTTTGTCCCAAGTGATTGAATAATGACAAAAAAAAAAAAAAAAAAAAAAAATTACAAAAAGTTGTCACTAAATGATATATTGCTCACACAGGCCATGGGCATATGTGGAATTGCACCCCAAAATACATTTAGCTGCTTCTCCTGAGTACGGGGATACCACATGTGTGGGACTTTTTGGGAGCCTAGCCGCGTACGGGGCCCCGAAAACCAAGCAACGCCTTCAGGATTTCTAAGGGCGTACATTTTTGATTTTACTCCTCACTACCTATCACAGTTTTGAAGGCCATAAAATGCCCAGATGACATAAAACCCCCCCAAATGACCCCATTTTGGAAAGTAGACACCCCAAGCTATTTGCTTTGAGGCATGTTGAGTCCATGGAATGTTTTATATTTTGACACAAGTTGCGGGAAAGTGACAAATTTTTTTTTTTTTTTTTTTTTTTGCACAAAGTTGACACTAAATGATATATTGCTCACACAGGCCATGGGCATATGTGGAATTGCACCCCAAAATACATTTAGCTGCTTCTCCTGAGTACGGGGATACCACATGTGTGGGACTTTTTGGGAGCCTATCCGCGTACGGGACCCCGAAAACCAAGCACCGCCTTCAGGATTTCTAAGGGCGTACATTTTTGATTTTACTCCTCACTGCCTATCACAGTTTCGGAGGCCATGGAATGCCCAGGTGGCACAAACCCCCCCCAAATGACCCCATTTTGGAAAGTAGACACCCCAAGCTATTTGCTGAGAGGCATGGTGAGTATTTTGCAGCTCTCATTTGTTTTTGAAAATAAAGAAAGACGAGAAAAAAAATTTTTTTTTTTCTTTTTTCAATTTTCAAAACTTTGTGACAAAAAGTGAGGTCTGCAAAATACTCACTATACCTCTCATCAAATAGCTTGGGGTGTCTACTTTCCAAAATGGGGTCATTTGGGGGGGTTTTGTGCCACCTGGGCATTCCATGGCCTCCGAAACTGTGATAGGCAGTGAAGAGTGAAATCAAAAATTTACGGCCTTAGAAAGCCTGAAGGCGGTGCTTGGTTTTCGGGGTCCCGTACGCGGCTAGGCTCCCAAAAAGTCCCACACATGTGGTATCCCCGTACTCAGGAGAAGCAACAGAATGTATTTTGGGGTGTAATTTCACATATTCCCATGGCATGTTTGAGCAATATATCATTTAGTGACAACTTTGCGCAAAAAAAAATAAAAAAAATAAAAAATTGTCTCTTTCCCGCAACTTGTGTCACAATATAAATTATTCCATGGACTCGACATGCCTCTCAGCAAATAGCTTGGGGTGTCTACTTTCCAAAATGGGGTCATTTGGGGGGGTTTTGAACTGTCCTGGCATTTTATGCACAACATCTAGAAGCTTATGTCACACATCACCCACTCTTCTAAGCACTTGAAGACATAGCCCTTTCTGACACTTATTGTTTACATAAAAAAATAATTTTTTTTTGCAAGAAAATTACTTTGAACCCCCAAACATTATATATTTTTTTTAAAGCAAATGCCCTACAGATTAAAATGGTGGGTGTTTCATTTTTTTTTTTCACACAGTATTTGCGCAGCGATTTTTCAAACGCATTTTTTGGGGAAAAAACACACTTTTTTACATTTTAATGCACTAAAACACACTATATTGCCCAAATGTTTGATGAAATAAAAAAGATGATCTTAGGCCGAGTACATGGATACCAAACATGACATGCTTTAAAATTGCGCACAAACGTGCAGTGGCGACAAACTAAATACATTTTTAAAAGCCTTTAAAAGCCTTTACAGGTTACCACTTTAGATTTACAGAGGAGGTCTACTGCTAAACTTACTGCCCTCGATCTGACCTTCGCGGCGATACCTCACATGCATGGTGCAATTGCTGTTTACATTTGACGCCAGACCAACGCTTGCGTTCACCTTAGCGCGAGAGCAGGGGGGACAGGGGTGCTTTTTTTTTTTTTTTTTTTTTTTCTCTTTATTATTATTGTTTTTTTATCTTATTTTTAAACTGTTCCTTTCATTTTTTTTTTTTTTAAATCATTTTTATTGTTATCTCAGGGAATGTA
Source organism: Lithobates clamitans (assembly GCA_037952925.1). NCBI lineage: Eukaryota > Metazoa > Chordata > Amphibia > Anura > Ranidae > Lithobates > Lithobates clamitans. The sequence continues at coordinate 4,701,296 of JBBGZY010000236.1, read as the reverse complement.
AATATCCCCTATGATAGCAATAGGTAGTGACAGGTACTCTTTTTTGCAAAAATTGGGGTCTATTAGACCCTAGATTTCTCCTCTGCCCTCAAAGCATCTGATCACACCAAGATCGGTGTGATAAAATGCTTTCCCAATTTCCCAATGGCGCTGTTTACATCCGGCGAAATCTACGTCATAAAATGCTCGTAGCTTCCGGTTTCTTAGGTCATAGAGATGTTTGGAGCCACTCTGGTCTCTGATCAGCTCTATGGTCAGCTGGCTGAATCACCGGCTGCATTTTCAGGTTCCCTGTTGAGACAGGAGAGCCAGAGAAAAACACGGAAGATGTTGGGGGGGGGGGGGGCATTCCCTCCCACTGCTTGTAAAAGCAGTCTAGAGGCTAATTAGCCACTAGGATTGCTTTTACATGAAAGCCGACCGCTGGCTGAAAAGAATGATACCAAGATGATACCTAAACCTGCAGGCATCATTCTGGTATAACCACTCAAAGTCGTGAATGGCATACCTGAAGACAAAAAAATGGTTAACAATAAAGCACAGTAAACGGTAAAGTATAAATAATTACATACCTGAAAAGCAAACATGATAAAACATAACAACAATAAAACATTGCAGAATAGAATACAGTAAAAAAGAGCAGAACAATAGAGAGAGAATAGAGAGAGAGAGAACAATAAAACGACAACTATTTTTATTTTATATTTTTGTTTGTGTTTTTTTTTTTTTTTTACACTTTTTTTTGTAACTAACTATAATAACTGTAACCGGTTCCAGGTTCGGGTCTCTCAAAATGCGATGGCATCTCGGGAGACCCTGTGAAAGTGCGCCTAGTCTGTGCAATGCTGTACCCTACGCTAAAACTCAACTAGTGCATGGTAGTGTTCAAAACATTCACCAATGCAAAGACCAGGATTATCAGGACAGGAGGGACAATAATAGCGGGTGTCACGCCTATATCCGCGCTAGCTGCAGACACGACATCTTTTTTGGGGGGGTTCGTTGGGTAGGGGTACTCGGGAGGACATAAAAATGCCTCTCATGCAGCCGACTGCATTTGGTTGGGGATGTGAATGGGGGAAGTACGGGTGCTGCAGAAGCGGTGGGTTCCCAATTAGGATTGGCGAATGCAGCAGGAAGGGCACTATGGGCACGACGGGCCTGTGTTTGTCTTTTTGGTGGCAGCGGGACACTACTTGTGCTTGCCACCTCACCAGCTTGAACTGCACTTATGGGACTCGCCACGTCACCAAGTGTTACTGCAGTGCTGGTTTGGCTACGTCCGGGGTGTACTAGGCCACTGGCGCTTGCCAGTTCACCAAAACGCTACAAAAAAAACTGTTAGCGATCGCAGGGATCAGGCCTGACTCTGCGAACGCTGCAGTTATGCGTTTAGTGTTTTGTAAGTGACAGTGATCGATCGATACTGCACTTGGGTGGGCTGGGCCGGGCCGGGCGGAGGGGCAAAACGCAGGTGCTAGCAGGTATCTGGGCTGATCCCGCTAACACTGCGTTTTTGGGAACCCTAAACTGCTGGTGACGCTAGTATAGATCTGATCGGATCAGATATTGATGCGATCAGATACTATACCACTAAGGGAGGTGTACGGTGCGTGCGTGGGTGTTAGCGGTACTGGCGCTAATCTGACGCTGCCTGGGGCTGGTGCTTGCCAGTTCACCAAAACGCTACCAAAAAAACTGTTAGCGATCGCAGGGATCAGGCCTGACTCTGCGAACGCTGCAGTTATGCGTTTAGTGTTTTGTAAGTGACAGTGATCGATCGATACTGCACTTGGGTGGGCTGGGCTGGGCGGAGGGGCAAAACGCAGGTGCTAGCAGGTATCTGGGCTGATCCCGCTAACACTGCGTTTTTGGGAACCCTAAACTGCTGGGGACGCTAGTATAGATCTGATCGGATCAGATATTGATGCGATCAGATACTATACCACTAAGGGAGGTGTACGGTGCGTGCGTGGGTGTTAGCGGTACTGGCGCTAACCTGACGCTGCCTGGGGCTGGTGCTTGCCAGTTCACCAAAACGCTACCAAAAAAACTGTTAGCGATCGCAGGGATCAGGCCTGACTCTGCGAACGCTGCAGTTATGCGTTTAGTGTTTTGTAAGTGACAGTGATCGATCGATACTGCACTTGGGTGGGCTGGGCTGGGCCGGGCGGAGGGGCAAAACGCAGGTGCTAGCGGGTATCTGGGCTGATCCCGCTAACACTGCGTTTTCGGGAACCCTAAACTGCTGGGGACGCTAGTATAGATTTGATCTATCAGATATTGATCCGATCAGATACTATACCACTAAGGGAGGTGTATGCTGCGTGCGTGGGTGTTCGCGGTACTGGCGCTAATCTGACGCTGCCTGGGGCGACGCATATCACCGCCGGGCGATCGGGGGGCTAAACCTTTATTCGGTAATAAACGGTGGGTGCCCTGACACTATAAAAAATAAACGAACTAACCAGCGTCACCCGTAACGGTTATACGGTGATCAGTGGTGAAAGGGTTAACTAGGGGGCAATCAAGGGGTTAAAACATTTATTAGATAGTATATGGGGGTCCCTGTCGCTATAAAACACTGACGGCGAACCTAAATATTTACGTCCCTAACTAGCGTCACCAGCGACACTAATACAGCGATCAGAAAAATGATCGCTTAGCGACACTGGTGAGGGGGGGTGATCAAGGGGTTAAAACTTTATTAGGGGGGGTTAGGGGGGTATCCTAGACCTAAAGGGGGGTAATACTCACTGCCCTAACACTAACTGTCACAAACTGACACAGCAGTAATCAGAAAAAAAAAAAAAAAAAAAATACTGCTAATGTCAGTTTGTGACAGGGGGGGGGGGGGTGATTGGGGGGGGATCGGGGGGCGATCGGGGGGGGATCGGGGGTGTAAAGTATGCCTGGCATGTTCTACTGTGTGTGTGAGTGTTGTGTGCACTTACATGTCATCTCCCCTCGGCGCTGGAACGGAAACTGCCAGACCGAGGAGAGATGACATCACATCCTCTGCCTGTGTGAAACGACACACAGGCAGAGGAGGATTTCCATTGGCTGGGAGCGATCGCGAGGGGGGGGCCACGATCGGATGGTCTCCCCCTCGCCTCCCGACGCTCCCAGTCAGATGCCGACCGCCGATGGCACCGGGGGGGGGTCCGATCGGACCCCCCGCCCGCGGGAGGCAGATCACGTACGGGTACGTGATTTTGCCTGCCCGTGCCGCTCTGCCGCAGTATATCTGCGTTAGGCGGTCGGCAAGTGGTTAAGAGTGCTCGCACCCAGGCCCTTTTCCAGGCCTAGCTGCAAGAATTCCAAGATATTATAGACTGAAGGAGATAACGGATCCCAAGAATGTTGCTGGGCAAATGCGGTAAATCCCTCCCAGATCCTGCTGTACGTGCCATTTGTTGATCTTTTCCTGGCCTGTTGCAGTGTGGCCACTTCTCTGAGTAAGCATCCCTTATCCAGCAGCCTTTCCCTTTCAACCTCCATGCCGTTAGGTGTAAGCGTTCTGGTGCCGGGTGCAGGAATCAACCCTGAGAGAGTAACTCCGGGCTCAACGGGAGCGGAAGCTGCTCCTCTGTGTTCAGTTGTAACATAGTCGCGAACCAAGGTCTCCTTGGCCAGAAGGGCAGTACTGCTATGACCGTGGATGTCGAGTTCCTCAGCCTGGCCAGAAATCTGGCTATTAGGGGAATCGGAGGAAAAATGTATCCCAGGTGGAATTCCCATGGATGGTGAAGGCAATCGATCCCTGCTGCTGTTGGATAATTGTTCCTCGCTAAGAATCGAATACACTTGTTGTTCTCTGGGGTTGCCGCTAGATCTATGTCGGGAATCCCCCATTTGTGGGTGATGAGAGCAAAGGCTTGGGAACTGAGAGACCACTCGTTGTTCGATACAAACTTCCTGCTCAGGTCGTCCGCTAGTTGGTTTTGCATACCCGGAACATAAATTGCCTTCAAATCCGTCAGGTAGATCTGAGCCCACTCGAGTATGGGACGCACTTCCTCCATGAGCGTTCTGCTCCTGGTACCTCCTTGTTTGTGGATGTAATTTACCGCTACCGTATTGTCTATACGTAAGAGAACACTTTTCCCTTCTAGGCATGGTCCGAATGCTAGAATGGCCTGCCAGGCGGCTCTGAGTTCCAGGACATTTGAGACTATGCCCTGTGGGCAGAAAGACCAACGTCCCTGTGCTCCGTGATGTTGGTAATGTGCTCCCCATCCCTGAAGACTGGCATCCGTCGTGACTACTTCTGGTAGTGGAGGAACTATGGGACGACAGCGTGTTAGGTTGCTGACCCGTGTCCACCACCATGCTGATCTTTTTACTGCCTGGCTGATGATTATTCTCTGTTTCATTGAGGACCCGTTCCATTGAGACAGGAATGCATTTTGAAAGACCCTTGAGTTCCACTGGGACCACTGGATCATTAGGAAGGTTGAGGACATGGAGCCCAGGATGCTCAGACACATTCTGGCAGGAAGATGTTCTGCCGCCAAAAGGTTCTTTATTTTGTGAATCAATGGGCCTATCTTCTCTTGAGGCAACCCGACCGTATTGGAGCTGGTGTCCAATTCTGCGCCTAAGAAGACCATTCTTTGCATTGGAACCAGACTGCTCTTTCCCCAATTTATTACCCAGCCGAACTGTTGAAGTGTAGAAATTAGAACTGCTCGATGCTGGAGGGCAACTTGTTGGCTGTCGGCCAGGAGGATGATGTCGTCGAGTGCAACACCCTTAGCCCTTTTTCTCTTAGGAGAGCTATGATCGGGAGTAAGACTTTTGTAAAGGTTCTGGGAGAAGGAAAGACAGTACCTGGAGGCTGCTGCAGATGTCACCAAAAACCTCTTTAAGATTTGTAAGGCAAAGGTGGATTGTTTGTTTTTTAACCCCTGAGACCACCAGAGTGGGGTTCCCTTGCATAAAGCTCTTTTAGAGACTGTACAGCCAGGGCTTCCAACTAGGAGAGGCTTGAACCTAGCTGGGGCGAAGCGGTAAGGGGTTTTTCAGCTTTTACCGGTCCAACCATCTAGGTGAGGAAAAAAAGGAGAATGCAGCGGTGGGCTCCTCTTCAAAACTTATAGCTAACCAGTCCTATCAGGTTGTGGAGGCGGAGTCACAACCCATTGTGTGTGCTGCCATGATGCGTCAGGAAATGATTGTGACAAGAATGAAAAATGCTGGGCTCAGAATGATAGTCTTTTCTATTTGTTAACATTCAATTTGCAACAGTCATGAGCTGAAAATTGTGTGTGATTGATGAACCAAAAACTAAAACTATGTCCTTTTTCATACACAGGAAGACCTCAGCCAGGACGAGGCTCTGGAATGTGGCACACAGGAGGAGGAGGGGCTAACTGTCAGCCAGGAGGTGGCGGGGCCCTGTAGCCTCACCCAATCCCAGGTGCCTCTCCTCCGCCTTACAACAAAAAGGACCAGGAAGGGGAGTAACGTGGAGGAGGCAGCACTGGGCCTCATTAAGGAGGCTAATGCGGCCCTAAAAACACCCCCAATGCTGAAGAGGCCCATGGCTGCTATGTAGCTGCAAAATTACAGCAAATGGAGGAGGGCCAATGCTTCATGTGTGAGAATCTAATTTTTCACGCCATTCAGAAGGGGTTGAGGGGCCAAATTAGTGAGAACATGCACTTATGTGTGCTTGCCTATCCTCCTCCTCCTCCTGCCACAGCCACAGCCTCCAGGGAAGGCTGCAGGGAAGGCTGCAGGGAAGCGTGGAGGGAAGGCTGGAGGGAAGACAAGAAAGTGATGCCCTGGGTTCAGTCTGCTCTGACAAAAGATGCAGGCTGTGGTAGTACCACAGCCTGGGGACATATTTGTCATCTGCTGCTGTTCCTGATCTCTGGGAGTCCTGGACCAGATTGTGCTCCCTTAAATATGGACTTTTCAGGCTACCAATTTTAATTTACAAAGAGTTGATGTGTGCCCTGGGGGCCAAAGGCTTCGCAAATTTAAGCAATTTCTCCAGCATTGCCTTCCTCTTTATTTTGTTATTATGAGCCAGAATAAATGGAGATTTTTGTATATGAAAATACTTGCCTATGTGTTTTTCTTCAAAAAGGACAGTTTGTTTGTGAGTAGGCAGGTACATTTCAAAAATACCATGTCAAATTAACAAGGGACACCAACACAAACCAACCTCCCCGAGCTTTATAAAAATACAAGATAATAATGTTGTTGTGGAAATTTGACACACCCCAAAAAAATTATTGAGATCACTAGAAACTAATTTAAAAATAACCCAAAAAACAGGAGATCTAGATTAAAAATAAAAAAAAGATGACTCTAAAAAATAATTCTAAATATTATTATGGAGATCTGGCTTTAAAAACAAAAAAGATTATTCATGAGATCACGAGAAATAATAAAGAAATCAGTTTGTCATAACTCTGTGAATATCAGCAGCAAAACAACTTCATTATTCTAGCATTATAAAGAACAAAAGAATGCGCTGCATTAAAAGATCCAATAATTTGCAGAGTGACGAATGTGCTATCTCCATTATGAACGCTAGTTTTGCCAGATCGAGCGCTTCCATCTCGTACTTGATCCTGAGCATGCTTGATTTTTTGCGCGTCGGAATTGCATACAGACGATCGCATTTTCGGATAGGAACATTTCGAACCAAAAAATAGAGAACCTGCTCTCAATCTTTTGCTGGCTGGAATTCCGCCGGCAAAAGTCCGATGGAGCATACACACAGTCGCATTTTCCGACCAAAACCTCTCATCGGAGTTTTGCTGGCGGCATTTCCGATCGTGTGTACGGGGCATAAGGGTTGGAAAGTATAAATCTGGTATTGATGGTTCTGTCTGACCGATTCCCATTAACACTGACCAATTTTTATACATAAAAGCACACAATAAACAAATTTATTTTTAGACTCTGCTTTCTGACTTGTACCTACAGGTTAGCCTGTAATAAAGCATACCTGTAGGTACAGTGAATATGTCCTAAACATGTACCATTTAGAAGATATTCACATTTGTAGCAACCGGTGATGTCACCAATGCATGAGCATTGCGTTCTGAATGGATGACACACCGGAGTATGCCGTCCATTGAGAGCCCCGCAATTCAAAAGCCTGAACCCAGAAGGAGGACCGGGTGAAGATGGAAGCACCGAAAGGGGTGGCAGCACATCGCTGGAGGGCCTCACTTTAGGGTAAATTTGTCATACTGCGCTAGTATGTTATTATGGCCTAAACTGCCCAGGGGCCCAAATTTTTTTTTGCACTTTACCAGTATTATAGACACTGCAGTACCACTTCTGCCTGTCTGACAGAGGCAGTTCAGACCCAAGGAGAGGTTCCGTCTCAGCTCCAGTCACATGACACAGCTGAGGGGAGGTCTCACGCTGCATCTGGTAGAGAAATACACTAAAAGAGGCTCTCTACTTGGGAAGTTTGTACTGCAGAGGTGTCTATACCGGGAGATCTCTACTGAAGGGGGTCTTTCCTGAAGGAGATGTCTATGGGCACACCCCCTGCTGGTTGTTTTGGTTTTAAGAGAAAGCCAGCTATATTTCTTTATATTGGGTCAGGAGGGGGGATTGGGAAGTTCTGTTCTAGCATACCCAATGTATTAAGTTTATTTCACCTGCATATGTTAGTTTCCTGGTACAAGGTGCTATGGCTGCATTTTGTAGCCTGGTGTATGGGATAGTAAGCATCCACCAAGTCTGTTGTTAATTTCCCTTTTCTGTCTAATATGCATCTCACCTTAGTGTCTTGGAATGTCAGGGGTCTGAACTTGAAAATTAAATGATCACTGGTTTCCATTCACTTGAAAAAGATGGGAGCCCACATATTTTTTTTTTTTACAGGAGACCCACTTTTTGGTCTCTAGAGTGTTTGCTCTCAAGCATCCTTATATATCACACACCTTTCATGCCACCTACTCTTCTTATCCCACAGGCGTGTCTATTCTGATAGCTAAAGCCCTGGCAGTCCGGATTGAGGACGTATTTACTGACCTGCAAGGTTGTCACATCATACTAGTGCTCTGTTATAGAGATACAGTATGTATTATACCTTGGTTAATGTATATTTACTTCCCCTTGTTCTTCAGAAACTCTCTATATGTGCCACTAAGTTGCTTCAGGTAGCTAAAGGTGTAATTCTTATTGGCGGAGATTTAAATGCAGTTTTGAATCCCTCACTGGACAGGTTGGGAGATGCACGTACTCGCTCTACAGTTTTACGAGATTGGGTGGATAGCTACGATAATTGGTGGTGGATCAAAAGATTTACTTATGTCACTATGAATCTCCCGGTAACTTCTCCAGACTATATATGGTTTTTACTACTACTGCCTCTTTGTAACAGGTCCCAAAGGTCCGCTATCTTCCTAGATCTTTGTTATACCATGCTCCTTTGGAGTTTCAACTAGGGACAACCCAACCCCGTGGTTTGCATACCTGGTAGATGAGTCAATTTTGGCTTCTAGATCCTATGGTGCTTTATAAATTTTGTGATGACATGAAGGCTTACTGGAAGGAGATTGACCGGGTACATCAACTGGCCTTTAATGGGACGCCTTCAAGGCTTTTATGAAGGGCTCATACATGTCTGGAGTCAAGACTTTGAAGAAAGCTAATGATTCCACTTAACAAGAGTTGTTAACGAAGAGTGGTAGACCTGGAAGGCGGATATGTCTTTGACCCGCCTTTCCATAATTACCTTCAATGCAAGGATGCTTTATGATCCTATAATATTACCCTGACTGAAAAAAAACCAAAAAAAAAAACAAGTTACTGTATCAGACACAACACATTTTTGATTCAGGTGATAAACATGGCCATTTACTTGCTTTCTTAGCAAAACCAATTCATGAGCCCATTGCTATTCAGCATGTATGACGGGACTAGAAAAGGAAGTTCAATAGCCAGTAGCCAATAGCTTCCGTCTCGTACTTGCTTCAGAGCATACGTCGTTTTTGGTCTGTCAGAACAACATACAGACGAGCGGTTTTCCTGATAGGTATTGGTTCCATCTGAAATATTTAGAACATGTTCTATTTCTAGGTCTGTCAGGATTTTTAAAAAAAAGTCCGATGAGGCATACACACAATGGGAATATACGATGAAAAGCCTCCATCTGACTTTGTCTGTCGGACATTCCGCTCATGTGTATGTGGCCTAAGGCTTCCTACTTTTTCTATGGAGGATAGGTTGTTTTTGGACAGCCCAATCATCTCTAAAGACCTTGATAAGACCTTGGGCACGTATGCAAAAACATAAGATGCCAGGTCTGGATGGCTTCTCCATCAAATGGTATGCAACCCACAGAGAATATCTTGTACCTTGGTTATCTATAATTTATAAGGCCAATTTGGAGGATGAGATTTGACCCTCTTTGATGTGAGAGGCTTTCATAGTTTAAATTCCAAAACCTAAAAAGGATCTGAATTTCTGTGAATCCTACTGCCCCATCTCCCTAATAATATGGATCTATAAATCCTTCCTAATTCTTGCCCTCTGCCTTAATACTATAGTTGAGTTGCCTCACTGGTAAGGTCTGACCAAACCAGGTTTATTATTCACCAATCTTCAGTAGCCGAATGTCCTGACTAGAATCTGTCTAGAATCTGTCTAGATATGCATAAGGCATTTGATTCTATAGAATGGCCTTATTTATTTCAGGTTTGGTATGGTTTTGGGAAGGTCTTTCATACGTGTATACACATATTATATATTCAACCGCAGGCCTGTATAAGGGTTAATGGCCACATTTCTAACTCCTTCCCTATTAGCTGCGGCACTAGGCAGGGGTGCCCACTTTTACCCCTGCTGTTTGCTCTGGTGGTAGAGCCTTTGACGGAACCCCTCTGAACTTACCAACTGGTTCAGGGTTTTCCCATCGGTGCTTTAGAAGAATGAGTCTCTCTTTATGCATACCATATGTTATCATACCTGTTGGACCCCAAACCACTGTACCGCAAGTTCCTTGGTTTAATTCAATGTTTTGGACAATACTCATGATTTAAGGTCAACTGGTCTAAATGTCCCATTTTCCCAATAGATATGAACCCTCATTTAGTTTACCATCCAATTGCCCACTGCAGATCACCTCTAAATTTCAATATTTAGGCATCAGTATTTTTAGGCATCCTGCCAGTATCTATGTCGTTTTGGACACCTGACGAGTAGGGATGAGCCGAACACCCCCCGATTCGGTTCGCACCAGAACCTGCGAACGGACCGAAAATTTGCACGAACGTTAGAACCCCATTGACGTCTATGGGATTCAAACGTCAAAATCAAAAGTGCTCATTTTAAAGGCTAATTTGCATGGTATTGTCCTAAAAAGGGTTTGGGGACCCGGGTCCTACCCCAGGGGACATGTATCAATGCAAAAAAAACTTTTAAAAACGGCCGTTTTTTCTGGAGCAGTGATTTTATTGTCGGGTCCTGGCAATATGGATGAAAATCAGTGAGACAAACGGCATGGGTACCCCCCAGTCCATTACCAGGCCCTTTGGGTCTTGTATGGATATGAAGGGGAACCCTGCACCCAAATTAAAATAAGGAAAGGTGTGGGGCCACCAGGTCCTATATACTCTGAACAGCAGTATACAGCTGGTGCAAACAAGACAGGGACTGTAGGTTTGTTGTTAAGTAGAATCTGTTTGTAATTTTGAACGGGTACATTTTTAACGTGTTTAGCTCCAGCCAAAAAATCTTTTTGGAAAACATAGGGAAGGGTTATTACCCCTGTGACATTTGTTTTGCTGTCTTTCCTCCTCTTCAGAAGATTTCACTTCACTTTTTGTCCCAATGACAAATGTTTTTTGAAAATTTGGGTTTTTTTGTGGAACAAGGATTGGAAAGCATCAGTGGAAAGGAGAAATGTTTTTCCCATATTAACTCTTACAGGAGAGAATTTCCCTTCGTAGGGGTAGATTTCATCTCACTTCCTGTTGTCTCCTTCCGTTTGCAAGTAGGAGTCGTTTGTAAGTTAGATGTTTGAAAGTAGGGGCCTGCCCTATATGCTCAGCAGAAATTTGGGCCTTAGGTGTTGTTGTGGCCCTGCTGTGAAATATTAGATCAAGAGTTGTAATTACATGCCCCTGTTGAACAGGGGCAGAAAAATTGGGCCTTTGGTGGTGATGGTGGTGCTGGTGCCACAACACTCTAAGTCCTCACTCACTCTTGGTGGGTGCAGAAATGGGCCCTGCTGTGAAATATTAGATCAACAATTGTAATTACATGCCCCTGTTGAACAAGGGCAGAAAAATTGGGCCTTTGGTGGTGGTGGTGCTGGTGCCACAACACTGTAAGTCCTCGCTCGCTCTTGGTGGGTGCAGAAATGGGCCCTGCTGTGAAATATTAGATCAAGAATTGTAATTACATGCCCCTGTTGAACAGGGGCTGAAAAATTAGGCCTTAGGCACTGGTGCTGGTGCCACAACACTGCAATCCCTCACAGACACTCTAGTTGGAACGCAGGAACGAGCCCTGCTGCAAAGTATTGCATCAAAAATTGTAATTACACACCCCTGTTAAACAGGGGCTGAAAAATTGTGCCTTAGGCACTGGTGGTGGCGCCCAGAACCAAAAATGTTCTTACAAGCTATCAGCGTGATGATTGAGGAGGAAGAGGATAATTACTCAGGGATAGTCACTCAGCATCAGCATAGGCAGTCTTTGAAGGGATCTGAGATTTCAAAAAAAATTATTCGGTTACATCAGCATCAGGTGCTTGGTAGCTGGTGGTGATCCAAGACTGATTCATTTTTATGAAGGTCAGTCAATCGACCGAGTCGGTGGACAGACGCACCCTGTGATCGGTTACAAAGCCTCCAGCAGCACTGAATGTGCGTTCCGAAAGAACGCTGGATGCAGGACAGGCCAGTAGCTCAATTGCATACTGTGCAAGCTCTGGCCAGTGATCCATCCTCAAGACCCAGTAACCCAGAGGATTTTCGGTGGGAAAGGTGTCCAAGTCAGATCTTGCCCCTAGGTATTCCTGCACCATGTAAAACAGACGCTGGCGATGGTTGCTGGAACCGATCATACCTTGGGGCTGCGGACCAAAAAATTGTCTGAAACGCATCGGTCAGACTGCCTCCTTCTTTGACTGACCGAAGCCTCAGCAACACGTTGTCCAGAAACAGGAGTTTGTAACCTCCCAGTCTCTGGGAACGCGTTGCACAGACCTTTCTGCAAGGCCTCCCGAAGATGTTTCATCCTCTGCTCCCTCTGCGATGGCAAGATAAGTTCCGCAACCTTACCCTTGTAACGTGGATTAAGGAGGGTTGCCAGCCAGTATTGGTCCTTCTCCTTGATACCATGAATACGAGGATCCTTACGCAGGCTTTGCAGGATCAGGGAGGCCATGCAGCGTAGGTTTGCTGAGGCATTCGGTCCGGAGTCCTCTGGGTCACTAAGGACAACATGGTCCGCAGCCACCTCCTCCCAGCTACGTACAAGTCCATGTGTTTCTTGGGACTGATCCCTAAAAAAATGCTGCTGATGCTGAGTGCCAGGCTCCACCTCCATACTGATACAATCCTCCTCCTCCTCCTCCTCCTCGTCCTCTTCCTGTGTGATCGGCGGGCACGCAGGAACACTGTCTGGATAAAGGGGGCCTTGAGAGCTAAGGAAGTCCTCCTCTTCCTGCCTCTGTTCTGCCTCAAGTGCCCTGTCCATTATTCCACGCAGCGTGTGCTCCAACAGGTGGACAAGGGGGACAGTGTCACTGATGCATGCACTGTCACTGCTCACCATCCTCGTGGCCTCCTCAAATGGTGACAGGACAGTGCATGCATCCCTGATCATGGCCCACTGGCGTGGGGAAAAAAAAACAAGCTCCCCTGACCCTGTCCTGGTGCCATAGTCGCACAGGTACTCATTGATGGCCCTCTGCTGCATGTGCAGCCGCTGCAGCATGGCCAATGTTGAGTTCCACCTGGTTGGCATATCACAGATTAGGCGGTTCTTGGGCAGGTTAAACTCCTTTTGGAGGTCTGCCAGCCGAGCACTGGCATTATATGACCGGCGGAAATGCACACAGACTTTCCTGGCCTGCCTCAGGACATCCTGTAAGCTCGGGTACCTGCCCAAGAACCGCTGCACCACCAAGTTAAGGACGTGAGCCAAACAGGGCACATGGGTCATTTGTCCCTGTCGGAGGGCAGAGAGGAGGTTGGTGCCATTGTCGCAAACCACCATTCCTGCCTTAAGTTGGCGTGGCGTCAACCACCTCTGAACCTGCCCCTGCAGGGCTGACAGAACCTCTGCCCCAGTGTGACTTCTGTCCCCAAAGCACACCAAGTTCAAGCACCGCATTGGCATCTTTTGGCCTGCGTACTTGCGTAGCCCCTTGAACGGCTACGGAGCACCGCTGGTTCCGAGGGCAAAGCACAGGAAGAGGCCATGGAGGAAGAAGAAGAGGAGGGGGTGGAGGAGAGAGGTGTGTCACAATCATTAGCATTTTGGAAGCGTGGTGGCGGAACAACCTCCAACACTACTGCACCTTGTCCTGCATCCTTCCCAGCTGCCAGCAGAGTCACCCAATGCGCCGTGAAACTTAGGTAACGTCCCTGTCCATGCCTGCTGGACCATGAGTCAGCGGTAATATGCACCTTACCACTGACCGCCCTGTCCAGCGAGGCATGGACATTGCCTTCCACATGCTGGTAGAGAGCCGGAATCGCCTTCCGTGAAAAAAAGTGGCGTTTGGGTACCTGCCACTGAGGAACCGCACATTCCACAAACTCACGGAAGTGGGCAGAGTCTACCAACTGAAAAGGCAGCAGTTGAAGTGCTTGCAATTTTGCCAAGCTAGCATTCAACCGCTGCGCATGTGGATGGCTGGGAGCAAACTTCTTTCGGCGGTGCAGCAGCTGGGGCAGGGAAATTTGCCTGGTACAATCTGACATCGGTGTACCAAAAGCAGATTGCCCACAAGTACTTGGCTGTGACACACCTAATTCTACACCTTCATTCCTCTCAGTGCAGGTCTCAGAGAGGACTGAAGGTATAGTGGGGTTGGAGATCTCAGCTGATGAGGAGCAAGGAGAGGTCCTCTTTGTTCTTTGGTGTGGGTCTTTTAGATACGCTTGCCAACGAACTGCATGGCAGGTCAACATATGTCTGGTCAAGCATGTGGTACCCAAGCAGGAGATGTTTTGGCCACGCGAGATACGCTTGAGACATATGTTGCAAATAGCAGCGGTGCAATCTGATGCACTCGTCTCAAAAAAGGCCCACACCAAAGAACTTTTTGAATAACGCGCAGACACTGCAGCGCCCTGCACATGTGGAGCTTTGGGGTGTGATGCAGTTATTGTGCTGCCCTTAGGCTGGCCCCTGGAGGGCATCCTGCCTCGTTGGTCATGTGCCGCCTCCTCCTCCTCCTCCTCCTCTCTCCTATCAGGCACCCACGTTGAGTCAGTGACCTCATCATCCCCTCCCTCCTCATCACTGGAGCAAACCTGGCAGTATGCTGCAGCAGGGGGAGCATGACTGCCAGATTGCTGTCCTTCTTGGGCACCCCCTCTGTCCGTGCTCACGTTACTGCCTTCATCGAGCTCAGTATCATCATCAGAGCCTTCCAAACGCTGGGCATCCTCCTGGGACATGTACCCAACACTGTGGTCAAACAGTTCGAGGGACTCCTCAGGAGGACATGGTGGGGCTAGGGAAGGAGTCACTGATGACATTGAGCCAAGGGAAGAGGCCGCTGGTTTGCCAGACAAAGTACCCTGGGCATGGGTGAGAGAGGATGAGGAGGATGAGGACGGCTTGGTCATCCACTCGACCAAGTCTTCCGCATGTTGCGGCTCAACACGGCCAGCTGCCGAAAAAAAGGCCAAGCGTGTCCCATGGCCACGTGCTGATGAAGATGCACCGTCTCCACAACCAGCACTAGACACAGAGCCTGCTTGCCCTCTCTTATTGGCTTGTGACTGTTTGCCTCTCCTTCTTGGCCTTCCAGACATACTAATGGCCTGTAGCTGCACTAAGCTGGGATATATATAGATATATATATATATCTATATATATGTACTGATACTGCAGCTAGCAAAATCAACTGCCTGCCTGTAGTATGAGAACACCACCAACCTTCTACAGGTAGCTTTAGCTGAACACTGTGCAGAGCTCGCAAAAAACTAACTTGTAGCTTTTTTAGCTGCCTGCGGTAGTGATAGGATCAGGAAAACACCACCGACCTTCTACATGTAGCTTTAGCTGAACACTGTGTAGAGCTCGCAAAAAAATAACTTGTAGGTTTAGCTGGACACTGTGAGGAGGATGCACCACACTAACTTGTAGTTTTAGCTGAACTTTGTGAGCAGGGCGCACCGCACTAATGCCCCGTACACACGGTCGGACTTTGTTCGGACATTCCGTCAACAAAATCCTAGGATTTTTTCAGACGGATGTTGGCTCAAACTTATCTTGCATACACACAGTCACACAAAGTTGTCGGAAAATCTGATTGTTCTGAACGCGTGATGTAAAACACGTACGTCGGGACTATAAACGGGGCAGTGGCCAATAGCTTTCATCTCTTTTTTTATTCTGAGCATGCGTGGCACTTTGTCCATTGGATTTGTGTACACATGATCGGAATTTCCGACAACGGATTTTGTTGTCGGAAAATTTTATAGCCTGCTCTCAAACTTTGTGTGTCGGAAAATCCGATGGAAAATGTGTGATGGAGCCTACACACGGTTGGAATTTCCGACAACAAGGTCCTATCACACATTTTCCGTCGGAAAATCAGACCGTGTGTACGGGGCATAACTTGTAGGTTTAGCTGAACACTGTGAGGTGGACGCACCACACTAACTTGTAGTTTTAGCTGAACACTGTGAGCAGGACGCACCACACTAACTTGTAGTTTTAGCTGAACACTGTGAGCAGGACGCACCGCACTAACTTGTAGTTTTAGCTGAACACTGTGAGCAGGACGCACCGCACTAACTTCTAGGTTTAGCTGAACACTGTGAGGTGGATGCACCGCACTAACTTATAGTTTTAGCTGAACACTGTGAGCAGGATGCACTGCACTAACTGTAAATAGTCTAGCTGCCTGTCTGTAGTACTAATAGGATCAAAAAAACACCAGCAATTTTCTTCAGGTAGCTGTAACAAGACAAGCCTGCCTGTCAGTAAGAAGATAACAGGAACGGATCTAGCTGAACACTGTGAGCAAGACGCACTGCACTAACTTGTAGCTTTAGATGAACACTGTGCAGAGGTCTCACTACACTAACTTGTAGGTTTAGCTGAACACTGTGAGCAGGACGCACCACACTAACTTGTAGGTTTAGCTGAACACTGTGAGGTGGACGCACCACACTAACTTGTAGTTTTAGACGAACATTATGAGCAGGATGCACAGCACTAACTTGTAGCTTTAGATGAACACTGTGCAGAGGTCTCACTACACTAACTTGTAGGTTTAGCTGAACACTGTGAGCAGGACGCACCGCACTAACTTGTAGGTTTAGCTGAACACTGTGAGGTAGACGCACCACACTAACTTGTAGTTTTAGCTGAACACTGTGAGCAGGACGCACAGCACTAACTTGTAGTTTTAGCTGAACACTGTGAGCAGGACGCACCCCACTAACTTGTAGGTTTAGCTGAACACTGTGAGCAGGACGCACCCCACTAACTTCTAGGTTTAGCTGAACACTGTGAGGTGGATGCACCGCACTAACTTATAGTTTTAGCTGAACACTGTGAGCAGGATGCACTGCACTAACTGTAAATAGTCTAGCTGCCTGTCTGTAGTACTAATAGGATCAAAAAAACACCAGCAATTTTCTTCAGGTAGCTGTAACAAGACAAGCCTGCCTGTCAGTAAGAAGATAACAGGAACGGATCTAGCTGAACACTGTGAGCAAGACGCACTGCACTAACTTGTAGCTTTAGATGAACACTGTGCAGAGGTCTCACTACACTAACTTGTAGGTTTAGCTGAACACTGTGAGCAGGACGCACCACACTAACTTGTAGGTTTAGCTGAACACTGTGAGGTGGACGCACCACACTAACTTGTAGTTTTAGACGAACATTATGAGCAGGATGCACAGCACTAACTTGTAGCTTTAGATGAACACTGTGCAGAGGTCTCACTACACTAACTTGTAGGTTTAGCTGAACACTGTGAGCAGGACGCACCGCACTAACTTGTAGGTTTAGCTGAACACTGTGAGGTAGACGCACCACACTAACTTGTAGTTTTAGCTGAACACTGTGAGCAGGACGCACAGCACTAACTTGTAGTTTTAGCTGAACACTGTGAGCAGGACGCACCCCACTAACTTGTAGGTTTAGCTGAACACTGTGAGGTGGACGCACCACACTAACTTGTAGGTTTAGCTGAACACTGTGAGCAGGACGCACCCCACTAACTTGTAGGTTTAGCTGAACACTGTGAGCAGGACGCACTCCACTAACTTGTAGTTTTAGCTGAACACTGTGAGCAGGACGCACTGCACTAACTGTAAATAGTCTAGCTGCCTGACTGTGGTACTAATAAAATCAAAAGAACATCAGCAATTTTCTTCAGGTAGCTGTAAATACTGTAACAAGACAAGCCTGCCTGTCAGTAAGAAGATAACAGGAACGGATCTAGCTAAACTGAATATAGTGTATATTAGGGATGAGCCGAACACCCCCCGGTTCGGTTCGCACCAGAACATGCGAACAGGAAAAAAGTTTGCTCGAACACCGTTAAAGTCTATGGGACACGAACATGAATAATCAAAAGTGCTAATTTTAAAGGCTTATATGCAAGTTATTGTCATAAAAAGAGTTTGGGGACCCGGGTCCTGCCCCAGGGGACATGGATCAATGCTAAAAAAGGTTTTAAAAACGGCCGTTTTTTCAGGAGCAGTGATTTTAATAATGCTTAAAGTCAAACAATAAAAGTGTAATATCCCTTTAAATTTCGTACCTGGGGG
Source organism: Lithobates clamitans (assembly GCA_037952925.1). Classification (NCBI taxonomy): domain Eukaryota; kingdom Metazoa; phylum Chordata; class Amphibia; order Anura; family Ranidae; genus Lithobates; species Lithobates clamitans. Next base: position 4,683,336 of record JBBGZY010000236.1, on the reverse strand, counting down.
GTGTCTATAGTGTGCCTGTAAAGGGGCGCATGTTTCCCGTGTTTAGAACAGTCTGACAGCAAAATGACATTTGGAAGGAAAAAAAACATTTAAAACTACCCGCGGCTATTGCATTGCCGACAATACACATAGAAGTTCATTGATAAAAACGGCATGGGAATTCCCCAAAGGGGAACCCCGAACCAAAATTTAAAAAAAAAATGACGTGGGAGTCCCCCTAAATTCCATACCAGGCCCTTTAGGTCTGGTATGGATTTTAAGGGGAACCCCGCGCCAAAAAAAAAAGGAAAACGGCGTGGGGTCCCCCCAAAAATCCATACCAGACCCTTATCCGAGCACGCAATCTGGCAGGCCGCAGGAAAAGAGGGGGGGACGAGAGTGCGCCCCCCCCTCCTGATCCGTACCAGGCCACATGCCCTCAACATTGGGAGGGTGCTTTGGGGTAGCCCCCCAAAACACCTTGTCCCCATGTTGATGAGGACAAGGGCCTCATCCCCACAACCCTGGCCGGTGGTTGTGGGGGTCTGCGGGCGGGGGGCTTATCGGAATCTGGAAGCCCCCTTTAACAAGGGGACCCCCAGATCCCGCCCCCCCCCTGTGTGAAATGGTAAGGGGGTACTTACCCCTACCATTTCACTAAAAAACTGTCAAAAATGTTAAAAATGACTAGAGTTTTTGACAATTCCTTTATTTAAATGCTTCTTCTTTCTTCTATCTTCCTTCATCTTCTTCTTCTTCTGGTTCTTCTGGCTTTCTTCCTCCGGCGTTCTCGTCCAGCATCTCCTCCGTGGCGTCTTCTATCTTCTTCTCTTCTGGCCACTCCGCACCCATGGCATGGGGGGAGGCTCCCACTCTTCTCTTCATCTTCTTCTTCATCCTCTTCTCTTCTTCTTTTTTTCTCTTCTTCATTTTCTTCTCCGGGCCGCTCCGCATCCATGCTGGCATGGAGGGAGGCTCCCGCTGTGTGACGGAGTCTCCTCGTCTGACGGTTCTTAAATAATGGGGGGCGGGGCCACCCGGTGACCCCGCCCCCTCTGACGCATGGTGACTTGACGGGACTTCCCTGTGACGTCACGGGGAATGCCACAGGGAAGTCCCGTCATGTCCCGTGCGTCAGAGGGGGGCGGGGTCACCGGGTGGCCCGCCCCCGTTATTTAAGAACCGTCAGACGAGGAGACGCCGTCACACCGCGGGAGCCTCCTACCATGCCAGCATGGATGCGGAGCGGCCCGGAGAAGAAAATGAAGAAGAGAAGAAGAGAAGAAGGAAGAAGAGAAGAGGATGAAGAAGAAGGGAAGAGTGGGAGCCTCCCCCCATGCCATGGTTGCGGAGAGGCCCGAGGAGAAGAAGATAGAAGACGCCGCGGAGGAGATGCTGGATGAGAACGCCGGAGGAAGAACCAGAAGAGCCAGAAGAACCAGAAGAAGATGAAGGAAGATAGAAGAAAGAAGAAGCATTTAAATAAAGGAATTGTCAAAAACTGTCTCTTGTCATTTTTAACATTTTTGACAGTTTTTTAGTGAAATGGTAGGGGTAAGTACCCCCTTACCATTTCACACAGGGGGGGGGGCCGGGATCTGGGGGTCCCCTTGTTAAAGGGGGCTTCCAGATTCCAATAAGCCCCCCACCCGCAGACCCCCACAACCACCGGCCAGGGTTGTGGGGATGAGGCCCTTGTCCTCATCAACATGGGGACAAGGTGTTTTGGGGGGCTACCCCAAAGCACCCTCCCAATGTTGAGGGCATGTGGCCTGGTACGGTTCAGGGGGGGGGGGCGCACTCTCGTCCCCCCCCTCTTTTCCTGCGGCCTGCCAGGTTGCATGCTAGGATAAGGGTCTGGTATGGATCCTTGGGGGGACCCCACGCCGTTTTTTTTTTTTTTTTTTGGCGCGGGGTTCCCTTTAAAATCCATACCAGGTATGGAATTTAGGGGGAACCCCACGTAATTTTTTTTTTACATTTTGGCCGGGGTTCCCCCTAATATCCATACCAGACCTGAAGGGCCTGGTATGGAATTTAGGGGGACTCCCACTTCATTTTTTTTTTTAAATTTTGGTTCGGGGTTTCCCTGTGGGGAATTCCCATGCCGTTTTTATCAATGAACTTCTATGTGTATTGTCGGCAATGCAATAGCCGCGGTAGTTTTAAATGTGTTTTTTCCTTCCAAATGTCATTTTGCTGTCAGACTGTTCTAAACACGGGAAGCATGCGCCCCTTTACAGGCATACTATAGACACCCCCCAGGTACGAAATTTAAAGGGATATTACACTTTTATTGTTTGACTTTAAGCATTATTAAAATCACTGCTCCTGAAAAAACGGCCGTTTTTAAAACTTTTTTTTGCATTGATCCATGTCCCCTGGGGCAGGACCCGGGTCCCCAAACACTTTTTATGACAATAACTTGCATATAAGCCTTTGAAATTAGCACTTTTGATTTCTCCCATAGCCTTTTAAAGGGCGTTCTGCGGCATTCGAATTTGCCGCGAACACCCCAAATTGTTCGCTGTTCGGCGAACTTGCGAACAGCCAATGTTCGAGTCGAACATGAGTTTGACTCGAACTCGAAGCTCATCCCTAGTGTATATATATATATGCAACACCTGGGATGCATATATATATATATACACAATACACTGTAAGTGCAGCTAACTGACTGACTGTTCTGCCTAATCTATCTAACTCAAATCAAATGACACTGTCTGTCTCTCTCTCTCTCTCTATCTATGAACGCCAGAACACACACTACACAGGGCCGCCGTGCAGGCGGCCTTATATAGTGTGGGGCGTGTACTAAATCCCCTGAGCCATAATTGGCCAAAGCCTCCTTGGCTTTGGCCAATTACGGCTCTCTGTTCAGATGGCGCTGTGATTGGCCAAGCATGCGGGTCATAGTGCATGCTTGGCCAATCATCAGCCAGTAATGCACTGCGATGCCGCAGTGAATTATGGGCCGTGACGCCCCACACGAATTTGGCGCGAACGGCCCATATCGTTCGCAATTCGACGAACGGGCGAACAGACGATCTTCGAGTCGAACATGGGTTCGACTCGAACACGAAGCTCATCCCTACTGATGAGCAAATGTATAAAGGAACCAAGAGATTTAGCACATGTTACATATTCAAGATTTTCTTTCCTGCCTACCCTATACAACAGCTCTGGAGTATGGTACCACCTATATAAAATAAAAAGTTGGGTCATTCTATGGGTTGGAGATATTGAAACACGCTGCAAATTTTTCATTGCTTGGTCCCATATATCCCAGGGCCACATCAATATCCATCTCCCATTTTTGCCTGCATAAACTCAAAAATTTAAGAAGCAGTGCAGATAATAATCATGTATAAATTTTAGAAATAAGACCCTTGGTATTATTTGCTTGGACTATACTATCTAAGATGAATTAAAAAGAACAGTCGGAGCCCGGCCTTGAGTCTTTAAAGCATGACCCATTCACACCTGAGCCTAGCGTTTTTGAGCATTTTTTCAGGCGTTTTGTCACGCATATTTGTGGGTTTCCATGCAGTGTTTTCCGGTGTTTTTGAGCTTTGGCGTTTTTTTTATTAGTAAATAGGAAAAATGATCATCTGTTTCATCATTTGTTGCTATGTTTTTAGATTTTTTCACCTGCTTCCTGGGTGAATATTCTTCTTCCGGGTTCATCAATGTGCTTCCTGCTCCATGCTGTGCTGCGTTTGTGTTTGATCCACCCCATAATTGCTGATCGAGAAGAGAGAGGTCAATTTTGGGTCATGTACAGTGACCTACGTGATCATGAGGAAAACTGTTTGGACTACACTAGGATATCCATGAAAAGGTTAGTCAAACTTATTTCGATTCATGATGTTTGACATTGTTCCTTTCTTATCATGTCCACTAATAAACCCCACATTTGTTATTTTTGCTCACAAATTTGATGAGTTACTGGGTTTACTCAGTAGTCGGTTGCAATGAATGGACACATATTTCCATAACAGTATACCCCCTGTAGAACGACTAATCATCACACTGAGGTAATTTTTTTATTATTTTTGTAATTTTTTGAAGACAGCTACATGAAGAACCCAATATTATTTTTTTTTAAATGCATAAAATAAACACCAAAAACATGGTTTTAAAGGAATAAAAAACTTTACTTTTTTCAAAAATAAAATATTCTTGAAATATAACTTTTTTGTTCTTCACATATACATCTAGATAAGAAAACATATAGATAACAAATAAGACAAAACAGCAAGCTCCAACAAGCTTAACAATGGAAGGTTTGGGAGGAGTTGACTGCCTCAATAGGTGACATCACCACATTCATGGCATGACCATAATGTGACCAGGTGGAGGTAGATGGATTCTGATTAACATTCTGCCAATTAGAAGGTGATGGGGTTGGCAGAGGAAGGTGGGTGGCCGAATGTGGTGATAACAACTGAGGAAGGGGTAAAGAATGTGGTGCTGGTCCTGGGCCATAAGGTGGTGGAGATTCTGAGGACCTAAATGTGGTGGTTGGCAGAATAAATGTGGCTATGTATCGGATCTTATCTGCCAATATGTCTGCTTGGAGTTCTGATGGTACCTTCACCATCAGACCTTCCAGACACCTTGCAGAAACCTGCACATGAGACCTGTTGTTGTTCATCCTTTCTAACATACTGGCCATAATGTCCAACATGCGGTTAAAATACGGTTCAGGAGCCCTCCTTCTTGTTGCATGTATGTTTGCTCTAGCAAGGACACGAGGACAAATGGGTGGTGTGGACTCCACGTCTCCCACAGGTGTTGTACAGGTAGAACCTGCTGGAGTCAACAATTGGCTCTCCGTAAGCTCTTGGCCTGCTTGATCACTAACTGATGCTTGGCCTACTTGCTTACTAACTGATGCTTGGCCTGCTTGCATCTTTGTCCAAAACGTTATTTGGAGTATTATCCTCCCAGCAGCTTTCCGTACTGAAAATAGAAATTAATTATTATAACTTTCTCTTTACATTTTGTTTAATGACATACGTACAGATGATAGCTTACCGCCTCAAAGCAAGCAATGGCCGAAGGAACTCCAATTCTTTGGCATGCACATAATCTCCTGGAGCACACGCCGCAGCTCACTCATAAATTCTCTTAGCAGTCGTAGATGTCGAGTGTAGGCGTCCCGTACACTGTTCCACTTGCCTTTGAGAAGTTCCACTGTTAAAAAAATTCAAATATATTTATTTCTTTGTAGGTACCTAGCAACCGGACAATCATTAGCAAGTCTATACTATGCCTCTCAGGTTGGAAAATCGACAGCAAGTTACATAGTCCATGACACCTGCTCTGCTATTTGGGATGTGTTGAAGGATATTGTGTTTAACAAACCTACAACAGAAGAATGGTCACAGATCTCTGAAGTTTTCTGGCAATATTGCAACTTCCCCAATTGCGTTGGAGCGATTGATGGAAAACATATTTGGATCATAAAGCCCATGGGTAGTGGAAACCAGTATTTTAACTACAAGAAATATTTTTCGTTTGTTTTAATGGCTGTGGCTGATGCTAATTATTGCTTCCCTTATAAAGATATTGGGTCGTATGGCAGCAGCACTGACTCTAGTATTTTTGGGAATTCTTTTGGACACATGCTGCGTACCAATAGTCTGGACCTTCCAGAAAACAGTCCACTCCCGGGCACAAATGGCCCTCCACTACCCAGTGTTTTTGTGGGGGATGAGGCCTTTGCTCTGAGTGAGCATCTTGTACGGCCTTATTCGGGGCACAATCTAACTGTACAGAAGAGTGTGTTCAATTCTCGGCTAACAAGAGCACGTTGAGTTGTCGAATGTGCATTTGGCATTTTAGCAAACAAATGGTGGGTCCTGCACACTCCCATTGTCCTAAACATGCAAAATGCGGTCTGTACTGTTAAAGCTGCATGTGCCTTGCATAACTTTGTAAGGCAGTGGGATGGATTTGAGTTTGAGGACCAATTATATCAGAACATGGAAAGAGCTCATTGGACTGGTGTTCATGGAAGCAGACAAGGTACACATGTCAGGGATCAATTGGCATCCTACTTTATGTCTCCAACAGGACAGGTCCCATGGCAGCTTGAGGCAATTGAATAATTTGAAATCTTTATTATCTTTATCTGTTTGTTAATGTAACTATATACTAAGCTGTACTGAATAAATTAAAAAAATGCTTTATTGATAAGAAGTCTTGTGGTTTTTTTTTTAAATATATGTTTATCTTTGTGTGCGGCATCCATACAATATCCACTAGGGGTCAGAGTGTGCCCTTATGTATTTGTGACATGCTGACAATACGAGTTTCTACTCATACTCCTATGCATTGCTTAGGTGCTTATACTTACAGTATATACTTACGAAGAAGGAGGCAATAGATGTGCCATTTTAGTTCATCCTGGCCACATTCCTACACACTTGCAATTTGTGTGTACACATATGTGGCCTTAGTGAACTGCAATTGCACATCTATTGTCTTTCTCATATGTATGATCTTGTAAACAATGCATAGGAATATAAGCATAAGCTAGTACTGTTATTCTGGTGCTAATAATCTGTTATTTATAATGTACTAAATAACAATCATCCTATTATCTCACTATGGTCAGTTTGGTGGTTAGTTCAGTTTGCAGGGGTTTATCTTACCTTTATCATCGTTCACATGGGTATTTAGGTCTGCCCAGTTTGGCTAGCAATCTGTTTCCATGCCCTCCTCTTGTTCGCTCAAAGCTTGTAGCATGGATCTCTGGAATCGTACAGGCAGGGGTGCTGCTTTACCATTCAGATAAAGCTCTCCGGATCTAAAATAGATACTGTCTCATCCACTTCCTCCTCCATATTGCTTGCCTCCATGTATGCTAACAAAAAATGGAGATCTGTGCATTTCCTGTGTATTTTTATGTAATTACCTTTATGTAAATCTATTTCACTTGAGCAGATAAAAGCAGCAAAACGTGCGTAGAAGCGCTCAAAGAAGCGCAATGTCGTGCTAAGACGCTCGATTTGAGCGTTTCCATTACTTTCTATGGGAATACAAATGCTCCAAATACGCCCAAATCTGCCCGATTTGAGCGACAAAAAAGGGTCCAGAACATGTTTGAGCTTCAGGCGTGGGGCTTGAGGCGACTTGGAGTGGAGATGTGAATAATCTCCATAGAGAATAATGGATTTTTTCCCCTCAAGCGTTTTGTAGCTTCAAGCTACAAAATGCTCAGGTGTGAATGGGGCCTCAGTTGTAAATACTGAAAAAAACACCTTTGCTCCAGACCATAGTCCATGCAAAGCTGCTGATGAGTTTTCAGTACTCCATCGGTGTACTGTTGAATCAAAGTAGTAATCCCCTCCCGTTGCCATCTGGAAAATCCTTCAACTCACCTCCATACCTACTAATGGGGGGGGGGGTCTGGTGCTTTTCAACCTACGCCTTTAGTACTTTGCAGCCCAACTCATTTATGTGCATTGGTGGATGTTCTGACAACTGAACAATGTGACAACTGCTACAGAGGCCGCAATACTTTCTTCCTCTATGATACTTTATCCAAACTGTTATATAGATGCTCCTTACACACTACCATGGACACCACCATTCTCTGTATGCCCCTCTGTATTTATACACAGTGCTCCTATTTACAGTGTTAGCTGAACAAGACCATCTTTGTTCTGATCAGCTGCAATGGCACAATCCTTAGCTGTCTCATGTTTCTTCACTCCCATGTGGTCTGCTGTGGGTAAGATGCGGATTAACTTATTTACATTCACTATACAAAGGGGCGTGCTCAAATCTTTTGCGTAATTGTGCCATGAGTGCGTATTCCACTAAGGTAGTCATTCCATTATTCATAACTTAGACCCCCGGCTTGTCTGTTTAAAATCCATAAAAGACCTAATCCTACCTGTCATAAATGTGAATGAGAAATTGGTGATTTTTTACACATTGTCTGGGGGTGTAGCAAAATCTGTCCCTTTTGGTCACTGGTGATTGCATTTATTGTTGACACTTTTCACCATTATAATGTCTGCTGTCCTAAATGGTGCCTGCTTGGTGTCTTTGAGAAGCTTGAGGTGTCTGCAATTACCAAACATTTTCTTCATCTTTTGTTCTATTATGCTAGAAAGCCAATTGTTCTTCATAAGTCCTACATTTTGGCTTATTAATCAGAACTAGGGATGAGCTTCGTGTTCGAGTCGAACCCATGTTCGACTCGAACATCGGCTGTTCGGTCGTTCGCTGAATTGCGAACGATATGGGCCGTTCGCGCAAAATTCGTGTGGCGCGTCACGGCCCATAATTCACTGCGGCATCGCAGTGCATTGCTTGCTGATGATTGGCCAGGCATGCACTATGACCCGCATGCTTGGCCAATCACAGCGCTGCCTGAACAGAGAGCCGTAATTGGCCAAAGCCAAGGAGGCTTTGGCCAATTATGGCTCAGGGGATTTAGTACACGCCCCACACTATATAAGGCCGCCTGCACGGCGGCCCTGTGCAGTGTGTTCCGGTGTGCTGAGAGATAGAGAGAGACAGTGTCATTTCATTTGAGTTAGCTAGATTAGGCAGGACAGTCAGTCAGTTAGCTGCACTTAAAGTGTATTGTGTATATATATGCATCCCAGGTGTTGCATATATATATATACACTGTATTCAGTTTAGCTAGATCTGTTCCTGTTATCTTCTAGACTATTTACATTTAGTGCAGTGCGTCCTGCTCACAGTGTTCAGCTAGATCCGTTCCTGTTATCTTCCTACTGACAGGCAGGCTTGTCTTGTTACAGTATATAAAGCTACCTGAAGAAAATTACTGGTGTTCTTTTGATCCTATTAGTACCACGGTCAGGCAGCTAGACTATTTACATTTAGTGCAGTGCGTCCTGCTCACAGTGTTCAGCTAGATCCGATCCTGTTATCTTCCTACTGACAGGCAGGCTTGTCTTGTTACAGTATATAAAGCTACCTGAAGAAAATTACTGGTGTTCTTTTGATCCTATTAGTACCACAGTCAGGCAGCTAGACTATTTACATTTAGTGCAGTGCGTCCTGCTCACAGTGTTCAGCTAGATCCGTTCCTGTTATCTTCCTACTGACAGGCAGGCTTGTCTTGTTACAGTATATAAAGCTACCTGAAGAAAATTACTGGTGTTCTTTTGATCCTATTAGTACCACGGTCAGGCAGCTAGACTATTTACATTTAGTGCAGTGCGTCCTGCTCACAGTGTTCAGCTAGATCCGTTCCTGTTATCTTCCTACTGACAGGCAGGCTTGTCTGGTTACAGTATATAAAGCTACCTGAAGAAAATTACTGGTGTTCTTTTGATCCTATTAGTACCACGATCAGGCAGCTAGACTATTTACATTTAGTGCAGTGCGTCCTGCTCACAGTGTTCAGCTAGATCCGTTCCTGTTATCTTCCTACTGACAGGCAGGCTTGTCTTGTTACAGTATATAAAGCTACCTGAAGAAAATTACTGGTGTTCTTTTGATCCTATTAGTACCACGGTCAGGCAGCTAGACTATTTACATTTAGTGCAGTGCGTCCTGCTCACAGTGTTCAGCTAGATCCGTTCCTGTTATCTTCCTACTGACAGGCAGGCTTGTCTTGTTAGAGTATATAAAGCTACCTGAAGAAAATTACTGGTGTTCTTTTGATCCTATTAGTACCACTGTCAGGCAGCTAGACTATTTACATTTAGTGCAGTGCGTCCTGCTCACAGTGTTCAGCTAAAGCTACCTGTAGAAGGTTGGTGGTGTTCTCATACTACAGGCAGGCAGTTGATTTTGCTAGCTGCAGTATCAGTATATATATATATATATATATATATATATATATATATATATATCCCAGCTTAGTGCAGCTACAGGCCATTAGTATGTCTGGAAGGCCAAGAAGGAGAGGCAGACAGTCACAAGCCAATAAGAGAGGGCAAGCAGGCTCTGTGTCTAGTGCTGGTCGTGGAGACGGTGCATCCTCATCAGCACGTGGCCATGGGACACGCTTGGCCTTTTTTTCGGCAGCTGGCCGTGTTGAGCCGCAACATGTGGAAGACTTGGTCGAGTGGATGACCAAGCCGTCCTCATCCTCCTCATCCTCTCTCACCCATGCCCAGGGTGCCTTGTCTGGCAAAGCAGCGGCCTCTTCCCTCGGCTCAATATCATCAGTGACTCCTTCCCTAGCTCCACCATGTCCTCCTGAGGAGTCCCTCAAACTGTTTGACCACAGTGTTGGGTACATGCTCCAGGAGGATGCCCAGCGTTTGGAAGGCTCTGATGATGATACTGAGCTCGATGAAGGCAGTAACATGAGCACGGACAGAGGGGGTGCCCAAGAAGGACAGCAATCTGGCAGTCATGCTCCCCCTGCTGCAGCATACTGCCAGGTTTGCTCCAGTGATGAGGAGGGAGGGGATGATGAGGTCACTGACTCAACGTGGGTGCCTAATAGGAGAGAGGAGGAGGAGGCGGCACATCACCATCGAAGCAGGATGCCCTCCAGGGGCCAGCCTAAGGGCAGCACATTGACTGCATCACACCCCAAAGCTCCACATGTGCAGGGCGCTGCAGTCTCTGCGCGTTATTCAAAAAGTTCTTTGGTGTGGGCCTTTTTTGAGACGAGTGCATCAGATCGCACCGCTGCTATTTGCAACATATGTCTCAAGCGTATCCCACGTGGCCAAAACATCTCCCGCTTGGGTATCACATGCTTGACCAGACATATGTTGACCTGCCATGCAGTTCGTTGGCAAGCGTATCTAAAAGACCCACACCAAAGAACAAAGAGGACATCTCCTTGCTTCTCATCAGCTGAGATTTCCAACCCCACTAGACCTTCAGTCCTCTCTGAGACCTGCACTGAGAGGAATGAAGGTGTAGAATTAGGTGTGTCACAGCCAAGTACTTGTGGGCAATCTGCTTTTGGTACACCGACGTCAGATTGTACCAGGCAAATTTCCCTGCCACAGCTGCTGCACCGCCGAAAGAAGTTTGCTCCCAGCCATCCACATGCCCAGTGGTTGAATGCTAGCTTGGCAAAATTGCTAGCACTTCAACTGCTGCCTTTTCAGTTGGTAGACTCTGCCCCCTTCCGTGAGTTTGTGGAATGTGCGGTTCCTCAGTGGCAGGTACCCAAACGCCACTTTTTCTCACGGAAGGCGATTCCGGCTCTCTACCGGCATGTGGAAGGCAATGTCCATGCCTCGCTGGACAGGGCGGTCAGCGGTAAGGTGCATATTACCGCTGACTCATGGTCCAGCTGGCATGGACAGGGACGTTACCTAAGTTTCACGGCGCATTGGGTGACTCTGCTGGCAGCTGGGAAGGATGCAGGACAAGGTGCAGTAGTGTTGGAGGTTGTTCCGCCACCACGCCTCCAAAATGCTAATGATTGTGACACACCTCTCTCCTCCACCCCCTCCTCTTCTTCTTCCTCCATGGCCTCTTCCTCGGAACCAGCGGTGCTCCGTAGTCGTTCAAGGGGCTACGCAAGTACACAGGCCAAAAGATGCCATGCGGTGCTTGAGCTGGTGTGCTTGGGGGACAAGAGCCACACTGGGGCAGAGGTTCTGTCAGCTCTGCAGGGGCAGGTTCAGAGGTGGTTGAAGCCACGCCAACTTAAGGCAGGAATGGTGGTTTGCGACAATGGCACCAACCTCCTCTCTGCCCTCCGACAGGGACAAATGACCCATGTGCCCTGTTTGGCTCACGTCCTTAACTTGGTGGTGCAGCGGTTCTTGGGCAGGTACCCGGGCTTACAGGATGTCCTGAGGCAGGCCAGGAAAGTCTGTGTGCATTTCCGCCGGTCATATAATGCCAGTGCTCAGCTGACGGACCTCCAAAAGGAGTTTAACCTGCCCAAGAACCGCCTAATCTGTGACATGCCCTCCAGGTGGAACTCAATGTTGGCCATGCTACAGCGGCTGCACACGCAGCAGAGGGCCATCAATGAGTACCTGTGCGACTATGGCACCAGGACAGGGTCAGGGGAGCTTGTTTTTTTTCCCCACGCCAGTGGGCCATGATCAGGGATGCATGCACTGTCCTGTCACCATTTGAGGAGGCCACGAGGATGGTGAGCAGTGACAGTGCATGCATCAGTGACACTGTCCCCCTTGTCCACCTGTTGGAGCACACGCTGCATGGAATAATGGACAGGGCACTTGAGGCAGAACAGAGGCAGGAAGAGGAGGACTTCCTTAGCTCTCAAGGCCCCCTTTATCCAGACAGTGTTCCTGTGTGCCCGCCGATCTCACAGGAAGAGGACGAGGAGGAGGAGGAGGAGGAGGAGGAGGAAGATTGTGTCAGTATGGAGGTGGAGCCTGGCACTCAGCATCAGCAGCAGTCTTTAAGGGATCAGTCCCAAGAAACACATGGACTTGTACGTGGCTGGGAGGAGGTGGCTGCGGACCATGTCGTCCTTAGTGACCCAGAGGACTCCGGACCGAATGCCTCAGCAAACCTACGCTGCATGGCCTCCCTGATCCTGCAAAGCCTGTGTAAGGATCCTCGTATTCGTGGTATCAAGGAGAAGGACCAATACTGGCTGGCAACCCCCCTTGATCCACGTTACAAGGGTAAGGTTGCAGACCTTATCTTGCCATCGCAGAGGGGGCAGAGGATGAAACATCTTCGGGAGGCCTTGCAGAAAGGTCTGTGCAACGCGTTCCCAGAGACTGGGAGGTTACAAACTCCTGTTTCTGGACAACGTGCTGCTGAGGCTTCGGTCAGTCAAAGAAGGAGAGGTGGAGAAGGTGGCCGTCTGACCGATGCGTTCAGACAATTTTTTGGTCCGCAGCCCCAAGGTATGATCGGTTCCAGCAACCATCGCCAGCGTCTGTTTTACATGGTGCAGGAATACCTAGGGGCAAGATCAGACTTGGACACCTTTCCCACCGAAAATCCTCTGGGTTACTGGGATTTGAGGATGGATCACTGGCCAGAGCTTGCACAGTATGCAATTGAGCTACTGGCCTGTCCTGCAACCAGCGTTCTTTCGGAACGCACATTCAGTGCTGCTGGAGGCGTGGTAACCGATCACAGGGTGCGTCTTTCCACCGACTCGGTCGATCGACTGACCTTCATAAAAATGAATCAGTCTTGGATCACCACCAGCTACCAAGCACCTGATGCTGATGTAACCGAATAATTTTTTTTGAAATCTCAGATCCCTTCAAAGACTGCCTATGCTGATGCTGAGTGACTATCCCTGAGTAATTATCCTCTTCCTCCTCAATCATCACGCTGATAGCTTGTAAGAACATTTTTGGTTCTGGGCGCCACCACCAGTGCCTAAGGCACAATTTTTCAGCCCCTGTTTAACAGGGGCGCGTAATTACAATTTTTGATGTAATACTTTGTAGCAGGGCTCGTTCCTGCATTCCAACTAGAGTGTCTGTGAGGGGTTGCAGTGTTGTGGCACCAGCACCAGTGCCTAAGGCCCATTTTTTCTGCCCCTGTTTAACAGGGGCGTGTAATTACAATTTTTGATGCAATACTTTGCAGCAGGGCTCGTTCCTGCATTCCAACTAGAGTGTCTGTGAGGGGTTGCAGTGTTGTGGCACCAGCACCAGTGCCTAAGGCCCATTTTTTCTGCCCCTGTTTAACAGGGGTGTGTAATTACAATTTTTGATGCAATACTTTGCAGCAGGGCTCGTTCCTGCATTCCAACTAGAGTATCTGTGAGGGGTTGCAGTGTTGTGGCACCAGCACCAGTGCCTAAGGCCCATTTTTTCTGCCCCTGTTTAACAGGGGCGTGTAATTACAATTTTTGATGCAATACTTTGCAGCAGGGCTCGTTCCTGCATTCCAACTAGAGTGTCTGTGAGGGGTTGCAGTGTTGTGGCACCAGCACCAGTGCCTAAGGCCCATTTTTTCTGCCCCTGTCTAACAGGGGCGTGTAATTACAATTTTTGATGCAATACTTTGCAGCAAGGCTCGTTCCTGCGTTCCAACTAGAGTGTCTGTGAGGGGTTGCAGTACCAGCACCAGTGCCTAAGGCCCATTTTTTCTGCCCCTGTTTAACAGGGGCGTGTAATTACAATTTTTGATGCAATACTTTGCAGCAGGGCTCGTTCCTGCATTCCAACTAGAGTGTCTGTGAGGGGTTGCAGTGTTGTGGCACCAGCACCAGTGCCTAAGGCCCATTTTTTCTGCCCCTGTTTAACAGGGGCGTGTAATTACAATTTTTGATGCAATACTTTGCAGCAGGGCTCGTTCCTGCATTCCAACTAGAGTGTCTGTGAGGGGTTGCAGTGTTGTGGCACCAGCACCAGTGCCTAAGGCCCATTTTTTCTGCCCCTGTTTAACAGGGGCGTGTAATTACAATTTTTGATGCAATACTTTGCAGCAGGGCTCGTTCCTGCATTCCAACTAGAGTGTCTGTGAGGGGTTGCAGTGTTGTGGCACCAGCACCAGTGCCTAAGGCCCATTTTTTCTGCCCCTGTTTAACAGGGGCGTGTAATTACAATTTTTGATGCAATACTTTGCAGCAGGGCTCGTTCCTGCATTCCAACTAGAGTGTCTGTGAGGGGTTGCAGTGTTGTGGCACCAGCACCAGTGCCTAAGGCCCATTTTTTCTGCCCCTGTCTAACAGGGGCGTGTAATTACAATTTTTGATGCAATACTTTGCAGCAAGGCTCGTTCCTGCGTTCCAACTAGAGTGTCTGTGAGGGGTTGCAGTGTTGTGGCACCAGCACCAGTGCCTAAGGCCCATTTTTTCTGCCCCTGTCTAACAGGGGCGTGTAATTACAATTTTTGATGCAATACTTTGCAGCAAGGCTCGTTCCTGCGTTCTAACTAGAGTGTCTGTGAGGGGTTGCAGTGTTGTGGCACCAGCACCAGTGCCTAAGGCCCAATTTTTCTGCCCTTGTTTAACAGGGGCGTGTAATTACAATTTTTGATGCAATACTTTGCAGCAGGGCTCGTTCCTGCGTTCCAACTAGAGTATCTGTGAGGGGTTGCAGTGTTGTGGCACCAGTGCCTAAGGCCTAATTTTTCAGCTCCTGTTCAACAGGGGCATGTAATTACAATTCTTGATCTAATATTTCACAGCAGGGCCCTGTGAGGGCTTACAGTGTTGTGGCCACAGCAACACCTAAGGCCCAAATTTCTGCTGAGTATATAGGGCAGGACCCTACTTTCAAACATCTAACTTACAAACGACTCCTACTTGCAAACGGAAGGAGACAACAGGAAGTGAGATGAAATCTACCCCTACGAAGGGAAATTCTCTCCTGTAAGAGTTAATATGGGAAAAACATTTCTCCTTTCCACTGATGCTTTCCAATCCTTGTTCCACAAAAAAACCCAAATTTTCAAAAAACATTTTTCATTGGGACAAAAAGTGAGGTGAAATCTTCTGAAGAGGAGGAAAGACAGCAAAACAAATGTCACAGGGGCTATAACCCTTCCCTATGTTTTCCAAAAAGCTTAAAAAAGATTTTTTGGCTGGAGCTAAACACGTTAAAAATGTACCCGTTCAAAATTACAAAGAGATTCTACTTAACAACAAACCTACAGTCCCTGTCTTGTTTGCACCGCCTGTATACTGCTGTTCAGAGTATATAGGGCCTGGGGGCCCCACACCTTTCCTTATTTTAATTTGGGTGCGGGGTTCCCCTTAATATCCATACAAGACCCAAAGGGCCTGGTAATGGACTGGGGGGTACCCATGCCGTTTGTCTCACTGATTTTCATCCATATTGCCATGACCCGACATTACATTAAACCCGCAAGCAGTTTTAAATGAGATTTTTTCCTTTAAAAATGACATTTGGTGCAGGGACTGTTCTAAACACGGGAAACAGGCGTCACTTTACAGGCATACTATAGACACCCCCCAGGTACGATATTTAAAGGAATATTTCACTTTTTTTTTTTTACTTTAAGCATCATTAAAATCACTGCTCCCGAAAAAACGGCCGTTTTTAAAAGTTTTTTTTGCATTGATACATGTCCCCTGGGGTAGGACCCGGGTCCCCAAACCCTTTTTAGGACAATACCATGCAAATTAGTCTTTAAAATGAGCACTTTTGATTTCGAACGTTCGAGTCCCATAGACGTCAATGGGGTTCTAACGTTCGTGCGAACTTTCGGTCCGTTCGCAGGTTCTGGTGCGAACCGAACCGGGGGGTGTTCGGCTCATCCCTAATCAGAACCTACCTCTGTATAAACTGACATATGAAGCCAGAGGATGTTCCAAAAGGTTTAATAAGCTCCAGGGTCCCTGGCTTTATACACAGAATACTAGCGATTCGTTGTTATCTTTAATTTGTGATCCCATTTAGGGATGTGGCACTATACTCCGTTGTCTGCTGCTCTGTTACACTTTGTTTTTGGGATTGCATGCTTCCATTTCTTTTTTTTAATTTAATTCTTTTAGGTCACTGTCCCAACCGCTAACTTTTGTTTTCTCTCCTATACAGGTGAATGGACTTTATATATTGTTATATTTGCTTAAGGTAATGCCAGTATAGTTTCTTGTATGCAGGACTTTTCCTGTATTGCATTACCACTTTTGAGGTGGTTATGTAACTGTTGAATTTGCATTTGTTTCTGTCTGACTTGGATTTTTCAATAAATCTCAGTTTAAAAAAAAAGTTTTAGTGAAATGAAAAAAATGTCAAAAAATATAGTTACATCCAAGCATTTAAACCCATCCCAAAAATCTTTTAGCCCTGCATACATTCACACAAGAACAGAAACACACTTTTCAGGGGCATAGTTCATCATCATTTTTCAGGTGTGCACAAATTTAAAGAGGTAGTAAGTAAACTTCTTCTGCTAACATTTACTTATAGGTAAGCCTATAATAAGGCTTACCTATAGGTAGTGTAAATATCTCCTAAACGTGTACCATTTAGGAGATATTTACATTACATGCAGCCAGTGACATCACTGGCGCATTCGCTCTGAAGAAACGGCCACCAGTGCTGTTCCTTCTGATCCCTGTGCTGTGAACAGTGGCTCCCACTCACATGCACGGGAGTGAGGTCATTACAGCTCTGGCCAATCGCAGCGTCAGAGCTCGCGCACCCAGAAGCAACTCTGGGAAAGATGTCAGCCATCTCAGCGGTGTGCAGGCACCACTGGAAGGCTTTGTTCTAAGGTAAGTATTTCATAATGAGCTAGTATGCAATACATACTAGCTCATTATGTCTTTGTCTTACAGTTTTTTTTTCTTGTTTTTTTTTTAATGTTTACAACCTCTTTAAAGTTTGACATGTTGAGTATCCATTCACACAATACAGTGCAGCCATAGTGCAGTTGCAACTACACTTCTGGTGGTGTACACAGTACACAGTACAGTGCAGCGGTAGTGCAGTGTCTACTACTTTTCTGGTGGTGTACACATTACACAATACAGTGCAGCCGTAGTGCAGTTGCTACTACACTTTTGGTGGTGTACACAGTACACAATACAGTGCAGCCATAGTGCAGTTGCTACTACTTTTCTGGTGGTGTACACAGTACACAATACAGTGCAGTGTGGTGTTGCAAAACAAAATATACATCATGTCTGGAAGGCCACCAAGGAGAGGCAGATGCTCACAGGCCACTAAAAGAGGGCAAGCAGGCTCTGTGTCTACAGTCAGCAGTGCTAGTCATGGACATGGTGCATCCTCTGCAGGTGGCTGTGGGGCACGCTTGTCCTTTTTTTCTGCTGCTGGCCATGTTATTGAGCCAGCACCTGCAGAAGAGCTGGTGGAGTGGATAACAAAGCTGTCCTCATCCTCTATCACCCAGGCTCAGTGTAGTTTGCCTTCCAATGCAGCTGCCAAAGCGGCATATTCCACCGACTCCTTGCCCACAGTCACTCCTTCCGTAGCCCCACCATCATGCATGGAGGAGTCCCCTGAACTATTCAACCATTCGTGTTGGGTACATGCTGCTGGAGGATGCGCAGCTATTAGAAAGCTCCAATGTCAGTTCCCAGGTTGAGGAAGGGATTAACGTGAGCCTAAATAGAGAGGGTACCCAAGAAGGACAAGAAACTTTCAGTCATGTTCCCCCAGCCACAGCATACTGCCAAGTTTGCTTCAAAGAGGAGGAGGGAGGGGATGATGAGGTCACTAACTCTACTTGGGTGCCTGATAGAAGAGAAGAGGAGGAGGCACAACTCCAAAGAGGAAGGTGGTCCTCTAGAGGGCAGATTAAGGGCAGACACCCTACTGCATCACATCGCAGAACTCCGCAGGTGCAGGGCACTGCTGACTCCCTGATGATTTTGAAAAGTTCCTTGGTGTGGGCCTTTTTTGACACGTGTGCAGCAGATTGCACCATTGCTGTTTGCAACCTTTGTCTGAAGCAGGTCAAGCGTGGCCAGAACAGCAGCCGCTTGGGCACCACATACTTGACCAGACATATGATGACTTCCAATGCAGTCCATTGGCAACAGCACTTGAAAGAACCACATCAAAGAAAAGGCGGACTTCTCCTTGCTCCTCATCTGGGATCTCCAACCCCACTATACCTCCAGTCCTCTCAAAAACCTGCACTGAGAGGAATGAAGTTATAGCAATAGGTGTCCCAAGTACTTGCAGCCAATCTGCTATCAGTACACCTCCATCTGATTTTAGCAGGCAAATTTCCCTATCCCAGTTGCTAAACCATAAAAAGAAATTCGGTCCCAGCCATCCACATGCACAGCATCTGAATGCTAGCTTGGCCGAATTGCTAGCACTGCAACTGCTGCCTTTTCAGCTGGTAGACTCTGCCCCCTTTCGTGAATTTGTGAAATGTGCTTTACCTCAGTGGCAGGTTCCAAAACGCCATTTTTTTTCACGGAAGGCCATTCCGGCTCTCTACCGGCATGTGGAAGGCAATGTTTTGGCCTCGTTAGTCAGCAGTAAGGTGCATATTACTGCTGACTCATGATCTAGCCGGCATGGGCAGGGACATTACCTTTCCTTCACGACGAACTGGGTAACTCTGCTGGCAGCTGGGAAGGATGCAGGAAAGGGTTCAGTATTGTTGGAGCTTGTTCCACCACCCCGCCTCCAAAATGCTAGTGGTGATTCTGCCACAGCTCTCTCCTCCGCCCCCTTCTCTTCTTCTTCCTCTATGGCCTCTTCTGCAGATTTGTCCTCTGAACCAGCGGTGCTCTGTAAGCGTTCAAGGGGCTACACAAGCACTCAGCCAAAAAGATGCCATGCGGTGCTTGAGTTGGTCTGCTTAGGGGACAGGAGCCACACTGGGGCAGAGATTCTGTCAGCTCTGCAGGGGCAGGCTCAGAGGTGGTTGACGCCATGCCAGCTTCATCCAGGAATGGTTGTATGCGACAATGGCACCAACCTTCTCTCCCCCTTCGACAGGGACACTTGACCCATGTCCCATGTTTGGCACATGTCCTGAATTTGGTGGTGCAGCGGTTCTTGAGGAGGTACCCTGGCTTACAGCATCTCCTGAGGCAGGCCAGAAAAGTCTGTGGTCATTACCGCCAGTCATACAATGCCAGTGCTCGGCTGGCTCACATTCAAAGGGAATCCCCTGATCCCCTGATAAAGTCAGGTGACGTCACGCGTAGAGACGGGATAGGCATCCAAGCCTGATATATGCAAACGAGCTCGCCGCTCATAGGAGATACGTTTTCTGTGTGTTTTTTCTTGTAAGTGAAGTGAGTACCCTCACCATTGTTTTAATAAAAAACAACCTCTGATTGAAATACTACACTATCTGTCCCTTCTTTCCTTTAATCCCCCTCCTGCTTCACTGAGAGACAAAGACCCACTAACAGCTCCATCCAGCCCAGGAATCCAAGTGAGAGTCAGTTAGGAGTACAAGGGAGAAGCGGCCATTACCAGCAACTTTATGCGGTTACCTCTTTACCGCAAGGTAAGAGGCCACTTCACACCACTGTATGTCCTGTGCACGAAGAGGAGATCACCCCCATGCTCTCAGCACCTTATTGCACATTTTCTGATTAGCCACATTAAAAGGATTTAAATCGCATTGGACTACATTCCCAGTCCCATTATATATTTTGCACATGTTTGCCTTTGTTTGAATTTTCACAAGTTCTACAGTGGACTTACTTTGATTATATGTTTATTATTCACTGCATTTGTGATTTTTGCACATACTGATCGCATGTTGCACATTTAATTTATTAATTGCTGTTTTTTGCACAGTTTTTTTGCCTACTTGCATGATCCATTGAGGTGTTTAGTGATTGTATATTGATTTTTTGGTTATATGTTTATTTTACACTGTATTTGCAATTTTTGCGATTTTTGCACATATTGATCGCATGTTGCACATTTAATATATTAATTGCTGTTTTTTGCACAATGTTTTTTGCCTACTTGCACGGTCCATTGAGGTTTTTAGTGATTGTATATTGATTTTAGTGTTTCCAGTAAGATACTTATCACATCTGGCCTTAAGTCTTTATTGAATGATTTTCTTGCACTTTGCTATTACCACCGATTATTGTGGAATATCACACTGCACCTATTGGGTATAGAAGTGCTCTGTATTGATTGTACTTATTCTTATATTGTTTCTGTTTTTTTTATATTTTACGTGTTCATTTACCTTTGTACTACTACCTCTAGCAGCATAGGTTTTTTTTGTTTTTTTTTGTTTTTGTTTTTTTAAGAACAGCGCAGCACCAATTTTTACATACCTTATTTCAAAGAGAATGCGACCTGCCCACCAACCGCCTCATTTGTGACATGCCCACCAGGTGGAACTCAACGTTGACAATTCTTCAGCAGCTGCACACACAGCAGAGGGCCATCAATGAGTACGTTGTGAGTATGGCACCAGGACAGGGTCAGGGGAGCTTGGCTTTGCCAGTGGCTACTGATCAAGGATGCATGCACTGTCCTTGTCCTGTCATTTGAGGAGGCCACGAGGATGGTGAGCAGTGACAGTGCATGCATCAGTGATACTGTCCCTCTTGCCTTCCTGTTGGATCACACGCTTCGTGGAATAATGGACAGGGCACTTGAGGCAGAACAGCAGGACGAAGAGGAGGACTTCCTTACCTAACAAGGCCCCCTTTATCCAGATAGTACTCTTGCGGGCCTGCCAAACACACAGGAAGAAGAGGCAGAGGAGGAGGAGGAGGAGGATTGTGTCAGCATGGACATGGAGGATAACACTCAGCAGCAGTCTTCAAGGGATGGTTTTCAGTCCACAGGAACCCAAGGAGTTGTACATGGCTGGGAGGAGGTTGTTACGGATCATGTGATCCTTAGTGACCCAGAGGACTCAGAATCGAATGCCTCTGCAAACTTATGCTGCATGGCCTCACTGATTCTGCAAAGCCTGCGAAAGGACCCTAGGATTCGTGGTATCAAGGAGAGGGATCATCACTGGCTGGCAACCCTTCTTGATCCACGTTACAAGGGTAAGGTTGCAGAACTCATCCTGCCTTCGCAGAGGGAGCAGAGTATGAAACATCTTTAGGAGGCCATGAAGAAAGGTTTGTGTAATGCGTTTCCAGACCCTGGGAGGTTACAATTTCCTGGTGCTGGACAACATGTTGCTGAGGCTTAGTTCAGTCAGAGGAAGAGTGGTGCAAAAGGTTACTGGGTCTTGAGGATGGACCACTGGCCAGAACTTGCTCAATATGCAATTGAGCTACTGGCCTGTCCTGCATCCAGCGTTCTTTCTGAAAGCAAATTCAGTGCTGCTGGAAGGTTTGTAATGGATCATAGAGTGCGCCTGTCCACAGACTCCATTGATAGGCTCACATTCATAAAAACGAATCAGTCTTGGATCAGCAGCAGCCTATCAAGCACCTGATGCTGATGTAACTGCTTGATTTTTCTATGGATGTGGATGTGTCCCTTGAAGACTGCCTATGCTGAGTGACTATCCTATTCCTCCTCAATCTTGATAATGCTAGCTTCCAACAATATTTTTGGTTTAGGGCACCACCACCACTGCCTAAGGCCCAATTTTCTGCCCCTGTTTAACAGGGGCATGTAATTACAATTTTTGGTCAAATATTTCACAGCACAGCCCGTTCCTGTGCCCAACAAGAGTATCTGTGAGTGGGTTACAGTGTTGTGGCACCAACCTCTTAATATGCATACCAGACCCAAAGAGCCTGGTAATGGGCTGGGGGGACCCCCTTTAAGCATTCTTAAAATCACTGCTCCCGAAAAAACGGACATTTTTAAAAATTTGTTTGCATTGATACATGTCCCCTGGGGCAGGACCCGGGTCCCCAAACACTTTTTATGGCAATAACTTGCATATAATCCTTTAAAATCAGCACTTTTGATTTTTCATGTTCGTGCCCCATAGACTTTAATGCCGCGTACACACTGTCAGACTTTCCGATGGGAAATGTTCGATGTGAGCTTGTTGTTGGAAAGTCCGACCATGTGCATGCTCCATCGAACATTTGCTGTCGGAATTTCCGGCCACAAATGTTTGAGAGCAGGTTCTAAACTTCTACACCAACTTCACTTTGTTGTCGGAAATTCCGATCATGTGTACACAAGTCCATCGCACAAAAATTCACGCATGCTCGGAATCAAGCAGAAGGAGTTGCACTGGCTATTAAACTTCCTTTTTCTTGGCTCATCGTACGTCTTGTACGTCACCGCATTCTCACGTTCGGAATTTCCAACAACATTTGTGTGACCGTGTGTATGCAAGACAAGTTTGAGTCAACATCCTTTGAAAAAAAATCCATGGTTTTGTTGTTGGAAAGTCCGATCGTGTGTATACAGCATAACGGTGTTTGCGTGTTCAAACAAATTTTTGGCATTTTCGTTTGTCCAGAGGAGTTATGTGGTTTGCTGGCTTGCGCTTCCTGACAGCTTGTTTGCCAAACTTGGCCTTTTGAGAATGAAAAAGGGAGTGTCCCCCATATGAGGTTTTCTAGGGTAAAAAAAGGGGACTACATGAGATTTAAAATTTCTTGATTTTTATTAATGATATCAATGACACTGACAGTTAAAATATGAGCTGTGGTACAGGAGACACAAGAAGACACAATGAGGCTAAACACAATAGTACACAACATTAAACGCAAAAATGCTGATAGTACATGAATCCTGACACGTTTCGACCCCACTGGGTCTTCTTCTGAGGATTTGTTTGCTGTAAAAAATGTTTTCATATATTGGAATTCATAGCTATAAATATAAAAAAAGAATAGCAAACATCATGTTGTATAGTTACCAGTCACACTGTGTTGTACAGTATCTCTCGAACCTAAGGTCCTCTAGGACCCCTTAACTTGATCCCACCGGGAGTCCCCGGTCGACCGGCACATCAGGGGAGCCCAAAATGCTCATGCGTGGCTTATGAGGAGTCACGCTAGTGGAAAAATTCCCAAATGCCAGCGCAAGGGGCAGAGGCAGAGAGATAGCACCTGTGATTGAAGTGTCGAGGAACAATGCTATAAGTGCATTTTACTAGCACAAATAGAAAATTTCATAAATTTAATACAGAAATGAATGGACAGCTGGATATTACTAAGGGGCAAACTGCATGTTGTAAAGATCCAATAGAATTAAATGTAAAAACTGAGTTTATAAAGATAAATGAATTAGGAAAATTCCAAAAGTGGGGTTCAGGATACCTGGTGTGAAATCAGTGTAAAACATAAATGAAAGTGAAAAATAAGTGACGTGTAAAAATGGTGATGAAAATTACAATGGAGCGAGTAAGGGGGAGGGGGGGGGAAGGGGGAAAGAAGGAGGAAAGAAGAAAGAAAGGAAAACCTCCTAAAGGACCCCCACCCGATCCAATAGAGAGATGAATATGTGATAGGCAAGTGGGACTAAGTGGTAAAAAGTGACAAGTGAATGTCAATACAATGTGTGAAAATGTGTGTGGAGAGGACCAGTAATGATGAAACAAAAAATGTGTGAAAAAAGGCTGAATACAACAACCCAAACCAAAAATATAGAACAAGTAAATAGGCAAAAAGTGAGCAAAACACTCGTATAAATGTGCTGACATCAAAAAATAGTGAAGCAAAATGAAGCCAGTTTTACCTTATTGGTTCAAAAGGAAAAGAATCTTCAAACATTAGAGGACAACTCTCAATTTTGCGATTCCATGTAGTGACGTTGCTATTGTGTAAAAATAAAGCCCATGAATCTATGATATAGAAAAAAGTATAATAAAGTGACATGAGGAAGGAGCCCACAGCACAAAGCATACACATATGGGGCCCGACCAGTCACAGTATAAACAAATTTTACCTATCTGTAGGATACTCACGAATATATGGCCGTCCTGATGGGAAACTCGGCATCAACTAAGGATCGCTCGAGTATTCCCACAATTTATATTGTAAAGGCTTAACGTTGATTGGCTGATCAGCTGAGTTATCGATGCATACCTTCAGCCTTATGTCCTTTCACTGCCATCCTTTGTCAGAGACACAATACAATTTTTGCAGATGATTGAAGATCTTACTCTATTGGATCAGTCAATTCTCGTAACCATTGATGTCGAGGCTCTTTACAGCAGCATCCCCCATGCTTTGGGTCTGGCTGCTGTACAGAAGGTCCTCCAACAAAGTTCACGTTATGATCAAACACTTATTACATTTATTACATATATATACTACATCATAACTATTTCAGCTTCAATGACTCCCACTACCTCCAGGTGCAGGGCGTAGCGATAAGGACATGCTGTGCCCCATCCTATGTCAATCTGTACCTGGGGGAGTGGGAGCAGTCCCTTCTAGGTGACGAGGACCTTGTCGAATACAGCAGCCACATCACCAAGTGGCTGCGGTATATCGATGGCGTCTTCATCATCTGGGAGGGACCAGAGGCCAAGCTCATAGAATTCTTTAATTTGATCAATTTGAACGATCATAACCTGAAATTCACCATGACCTATAATCATGACAGTGTCACTTTCCTAGATGTTTTGGCCAACACTACCCCTGAAAACAAGCTATCAAGCACCCTGTTCCTCAAAAGCACCACTGGGAACACGGTGCTTCGCACCAATAGTTTTCACCCAGCACCACTTAAGAATTCCATCCCGTATGGGCAATATTTGCGACTTCGTTGCAATTGCTCGAATGACACCCTCTTTAGGGAAAAGGTCAAAACTGTGACACAATCTTGATCAAACCTATTATTTAAACAAAAACCTCACAGATATCCTCCTGATTCTGATCTCACCCGCATCACCATGCGTTTTTCACGTCAACATGTGGCCATTAAAAATATTGTGCAGAGACATTGGACCATCCTAACCAATGATCCAAGATTAAAATCATTCATTCCCAGGCAGCCATCGATAACCTACAGACGAGCCACCTCAGTTAAAGATAGGCTTGTACAAAAGGAGTTCAGAAATGAACGAAAAAGATTAAAACATTGTTCCACTGCTGGTTCTTTCCCATGTGGGCATTGCTCGCAATGCCCACTGATAAGGAAAGAAAAGATGTTCTGCCTTCCTAATGGAGACATTTTCAAACCCTCGCACTTCGTGAACTGCCAGACCCGCGGTGTGGTATACTTCATGGAGTGCGAGTGCGGTGCCTATTACATAGGCAAGACTAAGCAAGAGTTTGGGAGATGTATATCTGAACACACGTATAGCATGCAAGTCGGCAATCGACATCTCCCGGTTGGGAGACATGCCTTTCTTGAACATGGCTATACAGTACCTAAAGTAAAGTTTACAGCACTTTACAGAATGCATATACCAGATAGAGGAGGCGACTGGAACAAGGTCCTGCTCCAGAAGGAGCAGAAATGGATTTTCCAGTTACAGGCCACGCTGCCTCCCGGCTTAAATTAATCTATCTCTTTTGCTCCTTTTTTGCTAGTGTTTTACGCAGGTAAAACTCAGTAATATTGCATTTTTTATTTGATTGCCTATTGGGCATTGCTTTTTGGTTGGGCATTGCTTTTTACTTTCTCCACTAAAACATATACTATCTGCTAGTAGGATTAATCCACTGCAGTGCAGATAATCTACATGACACAGATTCTTGATGGAGATGCTCCTTCAAAGAATTTTAAAGGACTTTAAGATCGTCATCGATACCTATCGAATTATTTTCAATGGAGTAGATACTTGAGTCATAGTATAACAGCTCACGGCTCTACAAGATTTATCACATATGTAATTATTTATTAATTGTTTTGATTTGATTTGTATTGTGTATGCAATAACTAGCATTCTATGACAGAGCTTGGTACACAACATTGCATATGTTTTTTGATGTATCATTTGTTCTTCTTTTTTCTTCCCGATTTGAGTCCCATCCTGGATTCTTTTGTCGACTGATTTGCCTCAGTGTGGAGCCCTTTGCTATAGCATGTCTTCCTGGCAGAGTGGGGGAGCATAGGGCCCTGTGCTCCCCTTTCTCACCCACTAGGTGGCAGGACCACTGGGAGTATATTGTCTCTGCCAGCGGCGTTCCGGATCACTTCCAGACAGCATGACAATGGCTACGTCATGACGCCACGTATTTACGATGGAAGTGACGATTGTACCGTGTTTCTGTCTTCTGGAACGCCGGGGGAGCCCCACGTGGAGTGCCGTTAACACGCAAAGTCCCCGCCATGAGCGGGGTGTGGGGCGGATTGCAGACACCTGGGATGTGCCGAGGTAACAATCAACTTTAAGCCTTTACAATATAAATTGTGGGAATACTCAAGGGATCCTTAGTTGATCCCAAGTTTCCCATCAGGACAGCCATATATTCGTGAGCATTCTGCAGATAGGTAAAATTTGTTTATACATACATAGTTAGTCAGGTTGAAAAAAGACACAAGTTCATCCAGTTCAACACACAAGTCCATCCAGTTATACTGTGACTGGTTGGACCCCGTATGTGTATGCTTTGCGCTGTGGGCTCCTTCCTCATGTCACTTTATTATACCTTTTTCTATATTATAGATTTGTTGGCTTTATTTGTACACAATAGCAACGTCGCAACATTGAGAGTTTTCCTGTAAGGTCTGAAGATTCTTTTCCCTTTGAACCAATAAAGTAAAACTGCCTTGATTTCATTTCACTATTTTTTTATGTCAGCACATTTATACCAGTGTTTTGCTCACTTTTTGCCTATTTACTTGTTCTGTATTTTTGGTTTGGGTTGTTGTATTCAGCCTTTTTTCACACATTTTTTGTTTCACCATCACTGGTCCTCTCCACACACATTTTCACACAATTTATTGACATTCACTTGTCACTTTATCCCACTTAGTTCCACTTGACTATCACATAATCAGCTTTCTATTCCAATATATGAAAACAGCAAACAAGTCCACTGAAGAAGACCCAGTGGGGTTGAAACGCGAAACGGGTTTTGTGTACTATCAACATTTTTGCGTTTAATGTTGTGTACTATTATGTTTAGCTTCATTTGTGTTGTTTTTATGTCTCCTGTACCACAGCTCATATTTTAACTGTCAGTGTCATTGATGTCATTAATAAAAATCAAGAAATTTTAAATCTCATGTAGTACCCTTTTTTTTTTACCATACTCGCTGCCTAGAAAACCCCATATGGGGGACACTCCCTTTTTCGATATTACTCTTGGTTTGCAGCATTTTTCTTTTCTCATGCAAGTGTTTTCCTTTTTAATTTGGCCTATTAATAACCACAATCGCGTCTGCTGTTTCAGTTGCTGGGCTCCAAGCCTGATTCCAGATGGTGACACCTTATTTTATTTTTTAGATGCTTTTTTTAAATTATTATATATCTTTTTTTATTTGTCAGGTTTAAATAAATCTGTGAATAGATTACATTAGAATGTTAATTTCTTGATTTTTAGAATAGTTGGTGGAGGTCTTTTTCCAAATGGGGCCTAGTACAAGCGATTCAATACTGTGCATGTAGGAACTACAATTTCAGGGGCTTTTTCTGTGAATAAATTACATTCTAATGTTGATTTATTGATTTTAAAATGGCTGGCTAGGTCATTTTCAAATTGTTGTCTAGAACAAGTGATTTAAAATTGACCACGTAGACAGTACAATATTTTAGAGGGTGTTTTTGTAAATAATTTACTGATAATTTACTAATTTCTTGCACCGTCAGCATAAACACAGTAGACCAAATAGGCATATATGCACACGGATAAAGACCCACTTTCAAGAGGCCCCATATATGTGTATATACAGTGCCTTGCAAAAGTATTCACCCCCTCTTGGCATTTTTTCGTGTTTTGTTGCCTCACAACCTGAAATTAACATGGATTGTTTTGCATCATTTAATTTACAAAACATGCCCACAACTTTGAAGATGTCTTTTTTTTATTGTGAAGCAATTAACAAATAGGACAAAATAACAGAAAATGTCAAGGTGCATAACTATTCACCCCCCATAAAATCAATACTTTGTAGAGCCACCTTTTGCAGCTATCACAGCTCCAAGTCGCTTTGGATAAGTCTCTGAATTTACCACATCTTACCACTGGGCTTTTTGCCCATTCCTCCTTGCAAAACTGCTCCAGATCTTTCAAGTTGGATGGTTCGCGCTTGTGAACAGAAAACTTTAAGTCTAACCACAGATTTTCTATTGGATTGAGGTCTGGGCTTTGACTAGGCCATTCAAACAAATTTACATGTTTCCCCTTAACCACTTGAGCCCCGGACCATTATGCTGCCTAAGGACCAGAGGTCTTTTTCCAATTTGGCACTGCGTCGCTTTAACTGCTAATTGCGCGGTCATGCAATGCTGTACCCAAACGAAATTTGCGTCCTTTTCTTCCCACAAATAGAGCTTTCTTTTGATGGTATTTGATCACCTCTGCGGTTTTTATTTTTTGCGCTATAAACGGAAAAAGACCGAAAATTTTGAAAAAAAATGATATTTTCTACTTTTTGTTATAAAAAAAATCCAATAAACTAAATTTTAGTCATACATTTAGGCCAAAATGTATTCGGCCACATGTCTTTGGTAAAAAAAATGTCAATAAGCGTATATTTATTGGTTTGCGCAAAAGTTATATCGTCTACAAACTAGGGTACATTTTCTGGAATTTACACAGCTTTTAGTTTATGACTGCCTATGTCATTTCTTGAGGTGCTAAAATGGCAGGGCAGTACAAAACCCCCCCAAATGACCCCATTTTGGAAAGTAGACACCCCAAGGAAATTGCTGAGAGGCATGTTGAACCCATTGAATATTTATTTTTTTTGTCCCAAGTGATTTAAAAATGACAAAAAAAAAAAAAAAAAAATATTTACAAAAAGTGGTCACTAAATGATATATTGCTCACACAGGCCATGGGCCTATGTGGAATTGCACCCCAAAATACATTTAGCTGCTTCTCCTGAGTATGGGGATACCACATGTGTGGGACTTTTTGGGAGCCTAGCCGCATACGGGACCCCGAAAACCAATCACTGCCTTCAGGATTTCTAAGGGTGTAAATTTTTGCTTTCACTCTTCACTGCCTATCACAGTTTCGGAGGCCATGGAATGCCCAGATGGCACAAAACCCCCCAAAATGACCCCATTTTGGAAAGTAGACACCCCAAGCTATTTGCTGAGAGGCATATTGAGTCCATGGAATATTTTATATTTTGACACAAGTTGCGGGAAAGTGACACTTTTTTTTTTTTTTTTTTCATAAAGTTGTCACTAAATGATATATTGCTCACACAGGCCATGGGCATATGTGGAATTGCACCCCAAAATACATTTAGCTGCTTCTCCTGAGTATGGGGATACCACATGTGTGGGACTTTTTGGGAGCCTAGCCGCGTACTGGACCCCGAAAACCAATCACTGCCTTCAGGATTTCTAAGGGTGAAAATTTTTGATTTCACTCTTTACTGCCTATCACAGTTTCGGAGGCCATGGAATGCCCAGGTGGCACAAAACCCCCCCAAATGACCCCATTTTGGAAAGTAGACACCCCAAGCTATTTGCTGAAAGGCATGGTGAGTATTTTGCAGCTCTCATTTGTTTTTGAAAATGAAGAAAGACAAGAAAAAACATTTTTTTTTTTCTTTTTTCAATTTTCAAAACTTTGTGACAAAAAGTGAGGTCTGCAAAATACTCCCTATACCTCTCAGCAAATAGCTTGGGGTGTCTACTTTCCAAAATGGGGTCATTTGGGGGGGGTTTGTGCCACCTGGGCATTCCATGGCCTCCGAAACTGTGATAGGCAGTGAAGAGTGAAATCAAAAATTCACGCCCTTAGAAAGCCTGAAGGCGGTGCTTGGTTTTCGGGGTCCCGTACGCGGCTAGGCTCCCAAAAAGTCTCACACATGTGGTATCCCCGTACTCAGGAGAAGCAGCAGAATGTATTTTGGGGTGTAATTTCACATATTTCCATGGCATGTTTGAGCAATATATCATTTAGTGACAACTTTGTGCAAAAAAAAAAAAAAAAAAAAAAATTTGTCTCTTTCCCGCAACTTGTGTCGCAATATAAAATATTCCATGGACTCGACATGCCTCTCAGCAAATAGCTTGGGGTGTCTACTTTCCAAAATGGGGTCATTTGGGGGGGTTTTGAACTGTCCTGGCATTTTATGCACAACATTTAGAAGCTTATGTCACACATCACCCACTCTTCTAACCACTTGAAGACAAAGCCCTTTCTGACACTTATTGTTTACATGAAAAAGTTTTTTTTTTTTGCAAAAAAATTACTTTAAACCCCCAAACATTATATATTTTTTTAAAGCAAATGCCCTACAGATTAAAATGGTGGGTGTTTCATTTTTTTTTTTCACACAGTAATTGCGCAGCAATTTTTCAAACGCATTTTTTGGGGAAAAAACACACTTTTTTTAATTTTAATGCACTAAAACACGCTATATTGCCCAAATGTTTGATGAAATAAAAAAGATGATCTTAGGCCGAGTACATGGATACCAAACATGACATGCTTTAAAATTGCGCACAAACGTGCAGTGGCAACAAAATAAATACATGTTTAAAAGCCTTCAAAAGCCTTTACAGGTTACCACTTTAGATTTACAGAGGAGGTCTACTGGAAAAATTACTGCACTCGATCTGGCCTTCGCGGTGATACCTCACATGCATGGTGCAATTGCTGTTTACGTTTGACGACAGACCGCTGCTTGCGTTCGCCTTAGCGCGAGAGCAGGGGGCGACAGGGGTGTTTTTTTTTTTTGTTTTTTTTTTCTTTATTATTTTTTTGCTTTTTTAATCTTACTTTTAAACTGTTCCTTTCATATTTTTTTTTTTAATCATTTTTATTGTTATCTCGGGGAATGTAAATATCCCCTATGATAGCAATAGGTAGTGACAGGTACTCTTTTTTGAAAAAATTGTGGTCTATTAGACCCTAGATCTCTCCTCTGCCCTCAAAGCATCTGACCACACCAAGATCGGTGTGATAAAATGCTTCCCCAATTTCCCAATGGCGCTATTTACATCCGGCGAAATCTAAGTCATGAAATACTCGTAGCTTCCGGTTTCTTAGGCCATAGAGATGTTTGGAGCCACTCTGGTCTCTGATCAGCTCTATGGTCAGCTGGCTGAATCACTGGCTGCATTCTCAGGTTCCCTGTTGAGACAGGAGAGCCAGAGAAAAACACTAGGTAGTGACAGGTACTCTTTTTTGAAAAAATTGTGGTCTATTAGACCCTAGATCTCTCCTCTGCCCTCAAAGCATCTGACCACACCAAGATCGGTGTGATAAAATGCTTCCCCAATTTCCCAATGGCGCTATTTACATCCGGCGAAATCTAAGTCATGAAATACTCGTAGCTTCCGGTTTCTTAGGCCATAGAGATGTTTGGAGCCACTCTGGTCTCTGATCAGCTCTATGGTCAGCTGGCTGAATCACCGGCTGCATTCTCAGGTTCCCTGTTGAGACAGGAGAGCCAGAGAAAAACACGGAAGACGGTGGGGGGGGGGGCATTCCCTCCCACGGCTTGTAAAAGCAGTCTAGAGGCTAATTAGCCGCTAGGATTGCTTTTACATGAAAGCCGACCGCTGGCTGAAAAGAATGATACCAAGATGATACCTAAACCTGCAGGCATCATTCTGGTATAACCACTCAAAGTCGTGAATGGCGTACCTGAAGACAAAAAAATGGTTAACAATGGTTAACAATAAAGCACAGTAAAGTGTAAATAATTACACACCTGAAAAACAAACATGATAAAACATAATAACAATAACAATAACAATAAAACATTGCAGAATAGAATACAGTAAAAAAGAGCAGAACAATAGAGAGAGAGAATAGAGAGAGAGAACAATAAAACAACAACTATTTTTTTTTATTTCATATTTTTTTTTTTTTTACACTTTTTTTGTAACTAACTTTTATAACGGTAACCGGTTCCAGGTTCGGGTCTCTCAAAATGCGATGGCATTTTGGGAGACCCTGTGAAAGTGTGCCTAGTCTGTGCAATGCTGTACCCTACGCTAATACTCAACTAGTGCATGGTAGCGTTCAAAACATTCACCAATGCAAAGACCAGGATTGTCAGGACAGGAGGGACAATAATAGCGGGTGTCAGGCCTATATCTGCACTTGCTGCAGACACGACATCTATTTTGGGGGGTTCACTGGGTAGGGGTACTCGGGAGGACATAAAAATGCCTCTCATGCAGCCGACTGCATTTGGTTGGGGATGTGAATGGGGGAAGTACGGGCGCTGCAGAAGCGGTGGGTTCCCAATTAGGATTGGCGAATGCAGCAGGAAGGGCACTATGGGCACGACGGGCCTGTGTTTGTCTTTTTGGTGGCAGCGGGACACTACTTGTGCTTGCCACCTCACCAGCTTCAACTGCACTTATGGGACTCGCCACGTCACCACGTGTTACTGCAGTGCTGGTTTGACTACGACCGGGGTGTACTAGGCCGCTGGCGCTTGCCAGTTCACCAAAACGCTACCAAAAAACTGTTAGCGATCGCAGGGATCAGGCCTGACTCTGCGAACGCTGCAGTTATGCGTTTAGAGTTTTGTAAGTGACAGTGATCGATCGATACTGCACTTGGGTGTGCTGGGCCGGGCCGGGCGGAGGGGCAAAACGCAGGTGCTAGCAGGTATCTGGGCTGATCCCGCTAACACTGCGTGTTTGGGAACCCTAAACTGCTGGGGACGCTAGTCTAGATCTGATCGGATCAGATATTGATGCGATCAGATACTATACCACTAAGGGAGGTGTACGGTGCGTGCGTGGGTGTTAGCGGTACTGGCGCTAATCTGACGCTGCCTGGAGCTGGTGCTTGCCAGTTCACCAAAATACTACCAAAAAAACTGTTAGCGATCGCAGGGATCAGGCCTGACTCTGCGAACGCTGCAGTTATGCTTTTAGTGTTTTGTAAGTGTCAGTGATCGATCGATACTGCACTTGGGTGGGCTGGGCCGGGCGGAGGCGCAAAACGCAGGTGCTAGCAGGTATCTGGGCTGATTCCGCTAACACTGCGTTTTTGGGAACCCTAAACTGCTGGGGACGCTAGTATAGATCTGATCGGATCAGATATTGATCCGTTCAGATACTATACCACTAAGGGAGGCGTATGCTGCGTGCGTGGGTGTTAGCGGTACTGGCGCTAACCTGACGCCTGGGGCTGGTGCTTGCCAGTTCACCAAAATGCTACCAAAAAAACTGTTAGCGATCGCAGGGATCAGGCCTGACTCTGCGAACGCTGCAGTTATGCGTTTAGTGTTTTGTAAGTGACAGTGATCGATCGATACTGCACTTGGGTGGGCTGGGCGGAGGCACAAAACGCAGGTGCTAGCAGGTATCTGGGCTGATCCCGCTAACACTGCGTTTTTGGGAACCCTAAACTGCTGGGGACGCTAGTATAGATCTGATCGGATCAGATATTGATCCGATCAGATACTATATCACTAAGGGAGGCGCATGCTGCGTGCGTGGGTGTTAGCGGTACTGGCGCTAATCTGACGCTGCCTGGGGCGACGCATATCACCGCCGGGCGATCGGGGGGCTAAACCTTTATTCGGTAATAAACGGCGGGTGCCCTGACACTATAAAAAATAAACAAACTAACCAGCGTCAACCGTAACGGTTATACGGTGATCAGTGGTGAAAGGGTTAACTAGGGGGCAATCAAGGGGTTAAAACATTTATCAGATAGTATAGGGGGGTCCCTGACGCTATAAAACGCTGACGGCGAACCTAAATATTTACCTCACTAACTAGCGTCACCAGCGACACTAATACAGCGATCAGAAAAATGATCGCTTAGTGACACTGGTGACAGGGGGTGATCAAGGGGTTAAAACTTTATTAGGGGGGGTTAGGGGGGTACCCTAGACCTACAGGGGGGTAACAGTAACTGTCCCAACACTGTAACTGTCACAAACTGACACTATGCAGTAATCAGAAAAAAAAAAAAAAAAAAACTGCTGGTGTCAGTTTGTGACAGGGAGGGGGGTGTGATTGGGGGGGGATCGGGGGGCGATCGGGGGGGGGGATCGGGGTGTTTTGTGTGCCTGGCATGTTCTACTGTGTGTGTGTGTTGGTGCACTCACATTGATGTCTTCTCTCCTCGGGCCGGAACGGAAATTACCGAGCCGAGGAGAGATGACATCATTTCCTTTGCTGCTGTTTAGCATACAGCAGCAAAGGAAGATTCTCATTGGCCGGCGGCGATCGCGAGGGGGGGGCCACGAACGGATGGTCTCCCCCTCATCACCGATCGCCGCTGGACAAAAGACGACCGCCTCGGGCACCGGGGGGGGGTCCGATCGGACCCCCCACCCGCGGAAGGCAAAAAAATGATTTTGCCTGTCCGTGCCACTTTGCCGACGTACATCGGCGTGAGGCGGTCGTCAAGTGGTTAAACCACTCAAGTGTTGCTTTAGCAGTGTGTTTGGGGTCATTGTCCTGCTGGAAGGTGAATCTCCGGCCTAGCCTCAAATCACACACAGAGTGGTACAGGTTTTGCTCAAGAATATCCCTGTATTTAGCACCATCCATCTTTCTCTCAACCCTGACCAGTTTCCCAGTCCCAACTGCTGAAAAACATCCCCACAGCATGATGCTGCCCTCACTATGTTTCACTGTGGGGATGGTGTTCTTTGAGTGATGTGATGTGTTGGGTTTGCGCCAGATATAGCATTTTCTTTGATGGCAAAAAGTTCAACTTTAGTCTCATCAGACCAGAGCACCTTCCTCCATACATTTTGGGAGTCTCCCACATGCCTTTTCGCAAACTCAAAATGTGCCATTTTGTTTTTTTGCTGAAAGTAATGGCTTTCTTCTGGCCACTCTGCCATAAAGCCCAACTCTATGGAGCGTATGGCTTATTGTCTTCCTATGTACAGATACTCCAGTCTCTGCTGTGGAACTCTGCAGCTCCTCCAGGGTTACCTTGGGTCTCTGTGCTGCCTCTCTGATTAATGCCCTCCTTGCCTGGTCCGTGAGTTTTGGTGTGTGGCTGTCTCTTGGCAGGTTTGCTGTTGTGCCATGTTCTTTCCATTTGGTTATGATAGATTTGATGGTGCTCCTAAGGATCATCAAAGATTTGGATGTTTTTTTATAACCTAACCCTGACTTGTACGTCTCAACAACCTTGTCCCTTACTTGTTTGGAGAGTTCCTTGGTCTTCATGACTGTCACATACCTGGTGGCGGAGCCCAGAGTGCAGGGAGTGGCCTCTCGTGTGCCTCTGGCTCAAGAACCCCTGATAGAGGAAACAGGGACTCAAGAGCACAGGGGGCCACAAGTGCCTGGCAGATGGCAGGTGAAGGGCAGATCCGGACCTCTGATGTGGCTGAAGGAGAGCTAGCAGGAACTCAGGAACAGCAGGCAGCAGGGAGGTGTTCTGTAGTTCAACTGGAGCACTGGAACAGCAGACTGTAAAGAGATGCACCAGAACTTTAGCAGGAACACTGGAACAGCTGACTGTGAAGAGAAGTACCATAGATGGCAGGAACTCAGGAACAGCAGGCAGCAGGGAGGTGTTCTGTAGTTCAACTGGAGCACTGGGATAGCAGACTGTAAGGAGATGCACGGAACTTTAGCAGGAACACTGGAACAGCTGACTGTGAAGAGAAGTACCGTAGCTGGCAGGAACTCAGGAACAGCAGGCAGCAGGGAGGTGTTCTGTAGTTCAACTGGAACACTAGCAGGGTCAGACAGGCCGGGTCAACACTGGCGGGCAGAGCAGGTACCAAACAGAGGCAGAAGAGTAGTCAGGGTACAGACCAGGTCGGCAACAGGCAGGCAGCGAACAAACCGTAGGAAGAGACAGGAGAGTAGTCAAACAAGCCGGGGTCGGAGACTGGCAGCAAACAGGAGTAGTTAGAAGCAGGCTGGGTAGACAGGAATCAGGTAGGCAGGTATACTGGTAGCTTAGGGTCACAGGAAATGCTGTAGACCGGACATCAAGAAAGCATGCTAACAGGCTCTTTTAAATAAGCCTATTGGCGCCAACTGCTGTCACACTGCACGTCTGCACGCCCGTGTACCGGTCGTAGACGCTCGCTCGCACTATCGTGAACCCGCATAAACCCGTTCATGCCATCGCGCACCCGCACACGTCCATTTGCGCTAGTGCGCACCCGCCCTCTGGTTCTATAAACAGGAGTTCTGTGCACCGATCTTCTGCTGACAACTTGACGTCTTTCATGACAATGACAGTGTTTGGTTAGTGGTGCCTCTTACTTAGGTTTTGCAGCCTCTGGGGCCTTTCAAAAAGGTGTGTATATGTAATGACAGATCATGTGAGACTTCGATTGCACACAGGTGGACATCATTTCACTAATTATGTGGCTTCTGAAGGTAATTGGTTGCACCAGATCTTTTTATGGGCTTCATAACAAAGGGGGTGAATACATACGCACATGCCAATTATCAGTTTTGATATTTATTTCTGAAAAATAATTTTATGTATATATTTTTCTAATTTTACTTCACCAACTTAGACTATTGTGCTCTGATTCATCACATACAGTGGGGACGGAAAGTATTCAGACCCCCTTAAATGTTTAACTCATTGTTATATTGCAGCCATTTGCTAAAATCTTTTAAGTTCATTTTTTTCCTCAATAATGTACACACAGCACCCCATACTGACAGAAAAACACAGAATTGTTGACATTTTTGCAGATTTATTAAAAAAGAAAAACTGAAGTATCACATTTTCCTAAGTATTCAGACCCTTTGCTCAGTTTTTAGTAGAAGCACCCTTTTGATCTAATACAGCCATGAGTCTTTTTGGTCAAGATGCAACAAGTTTTTCACACCTGGATTTGGGGATCCTCTGCCATTCCTCCCTGCAGATCCTCTCCAGTTCTGTCAGGTTGAAAGGTAAACATTGGTGGACAGATATTTTTAGGTCTCTCCAGAGATGCTCAATTGGGTTTAAGTCAGGGCTCTGGCTGGGCCATTCAAGAACAGTCATGGAGTTGTTGTGAAGCCACTCCTTCCTTATTTTAGCTGTGTGCTTAGGATCATTGTCTTGTTGGAAGGTAAACCTTTGGCCCAGTCTGAGGTCCTGAGCACTCTGGAGAAGGTTTTTGTCCAGGATATCCCTGTACTTGGCCGCATTCATCTTTCCCTCGATTGCAACCAGTTGTCCTGTCCCTGCAGCTGAAAAACACCCCACAGCATGATGCTGCCACCACCATGCTTCACTATTGGGACTGTATTGGACAGGTGATGAGCAGTGCCTGGTTTCCCCCACACATACAGGGCCGGATTTCCCACAAGGCCACCGAGGCCAGGCCTCGGGGCGGCAGTGGTACAGGGGCGGCGCCAATCCTGCAATGAATTCTCGGCCGCCCCCCACACTAAGCAGCATGTGATGCAGCGCACCTGGGCGTCAGAGAGGTGGGGGCGCTGAAGCACTAGAGTGCTCCTCTCCCTCCTCCTCCTCCTCTCTGTGTGTGTCCAGACTGAGGCGGCGTCCTCCGCAGGTCACCGCCGCTGCTGGTTTTTCGATGCTTAAGCCTGTCCCCCCTCCCTCCTCCTGTCAGAGAAGGAGAGCAGCCGAAGGAGATCGGAGCAGCTGGTCTCTGTGCGGGCGGGGGGGCGTGTTCTCCTGTGTCCTCCTGTGTCTCTCACTCCCGCCCAAGCCTGTCTCCATCTCTACACTAATGGAGGGGGGGTTGTCCTGGGGGTCTGTACTAGTGAAGGGGGGGTTTGTCCTGGGATGTCTGCACTAATGGAGGGGGGGTTGTCCTGGAGGTCTGTACTAGTGAAGGGGGGGTTTGTCCTGGGATGTCTGCACTAATGGAGGGGGGGTTGTCCTGGGGGTCTGTACCAGTGAAGGGGGGGTTTGTCCTGGGATGTCTGCACTAATGGAGGGGGGGTTGTCCTGGGGGTCTGTACTAGTGAAGGGGGGGTTTGTCCTGGGATGTCTGCACTAATGGAGGGGGGGTTGTCCTGGGGGTCTGTACTAGTGAAGGGGGGTTTGTCCTGGGATGTCTACACTAATGGAGGGGGGTTGTCCTGGGGGTTTGTACTAGTGAAGGGGGGGGTTTGTCCTGGGATGTCTGCACTAATGGAGGGGGGGTTGTCCTGGGGGTCTGTACTAATGGAGGAGGGGTTTGTCCTGGGATGTCTGCACTAATGGAGGGGGGGTTGTCCTGGGGGGTCTGTACTAGTGAAAGGGGGGGGGTTGTCCTGGGATGTCTGCACTAATGGAGGGGGGGTTGTCCTGGGGGTCTGTACTAGTGAAGGGGGGGGTTTGTCCTGGGATGTCTGCACTAATGGAGGGGGGGTTGTCCTGGGGGTCTGTACTAGTGAGGGGGGGTTTGTCCTGGGATGTCTGTACTAATGGAGGGGGGGTTGTCCTGGGGGTCTGTACTAGTGAAGGGGGGGTTTTTCCTGGGATGTCTGCACTAATGGAGGGGGGGTTGTCCTGGGGGTCTGTACTAGTGAAGGGGGGGGGTTGTCCTGGGATGTCTGTACTAATGGAGGGGGGTTGTCCTGGGGGTCTGTACTAGTGAAGGGGGGGTTTGTCCTGGGATGTCTGCACTAATGGAGGGGGGGTTGTCCTGGGGGTCTGTACTAGTGAAGGGGGGTTTGTCCTGGGATGTCTGCACTAATGGAGGGGGGGTTGTCCTGGGGGTCTGTACTAGTGAAGGGGGGGTTTGTCCTGGAATGTCTGCACTAATGGAGGGGGGGTTGTCCTGGGGGTCTGTACTAGTGAAGGGGGGGTTTGTCCTGGGATGTCTGTACTAATGAAGGGGGGGTTGTACTAATGAAGGGGGGGTTTGTCCTGGGGGTCTGTACTAGAGGAGGGGGGTTTGTCCTGGGGGGGTCTATACTAATAAAGGGAGGGGTGGTTTGTCCTGGGGGGGTCTGTGCTAATGGAGGGGGTTGACCTGGGGGGGGTTTGTACTAATGGAGAGGGGGTTGTCCTGGGGGGGTTGTACTAATGGAGGGGGAGTTGTCCGGGCGGGGTTTGTACTAATAGGGGGGCGTTTGTCCTGGGGGGTCCATACTAATGGAGGGGGGTTTGTTCTGGGGGGGTCTGTACTAATGAAGGGAGGGGGGTTTGTCCTGGGGGGATCTGTACTATTGAAGGGAGGGGGGTTTGTCCTGGGGGGATCTGTACTAATGAAGGGAGGGGGGTTTGTCCTGGTGGGGGTCTGTACTAATGGATGGGGGTTTGTCCTGGGGGGGGGGGTCTGTACTAATGGAGGGGGGTGGTTTGTCCTGGGGGGGTCTACACCCAGGAAAGTACACCCAGGACTCCAGAGGGAGAGGACACTGCTGAGGGAAAACCATTAGAGAGAGAACCCCGCTGCCCTGTGCCACCAGAGGGAAAGCCACACAGCCTAGCGCCATCCCTGGCGGAGAAAGGAATGGAGTCATTGCAGGAATACAGATCTGGGTGCTACCCAGCGGAATCGCCACGGGCAATTCAGAGTGAGCTGACTCCTGATCAGAGGAACCATTGCTGTATCGCTGGGTCAGGTGAGAGGGCCGATCGGCCATTAACTACTAATGTCAATAGGAACTGCAGTCTCTGACCGTCTCCTGTATCATGTCTGCAGTCTCTGACCGTCTCCTGTATCATGTCTGCAGTCTCTGACCATCTCCTGTATCATGTCTGCAGTCTCTGACCATCTCCTGTACTATGATTGCAGTCTCTGACCATCTCTTGTATCATGTCTGCAGTCTTTGACCGTATTATGTCTGGGGGCTCTTTCTGGTGGTGTGTGTGTGTGTGTGTGGGGGGGGGGGGGGGCGGCATTGAAGGGCCCGGCCTTGGGGCGGCAAAGGGAGTAAATCCGGGCCTGCACACATACCACTTAGAATTAAGGCCAAAAAGTTCTATCTTGGTCTCATCAGACCACAGAATCTTATTTCCCACCATCTTCTCCCCCGATAGCTCAGTTTGGATGGACAGCCAGCTCTAGGAAGGGTTCTGTCATCCCAAACATCTTCCATTTAAGGATTATGGAGGCCACTGTGCTCTTAGGAACCTTAAGTGCAGCAGAAATTTCTTTGTAACCTTGGCCAGATCTGTGCCTTGCCACAATTCTGTCTTTGAGCTCTTCAGGCAGTTCCTTTGGACCTCATGATTCTCATTTGCTCTGACATGCACTGTGAGCTGTAAGGTCTTATATAGACAGGTGTGTGGCTTTCCTAATCAAGTCCAATCAGTATAATCGAACACAGCTAGACTCAAATGAAGGTGTAGAACCATCTCATGGATGATCAGAAGAAATGGACAGCACCTGAGTTAAACATATGAGTGTCAAAGCAAAGGGTCTGAATACTTAGGACCATGTGATATTTCAGTTTTTCTTTTTTAATAAATCTGCAAAAATGTCAACAATTCTGTGTTTTTCTGTCAATATGGGGTGCTGTATGTACATTAATGAGGAAAAAAATGAACTTAAATGATTTTAGCAAATGGCTGCAATATAACAGAGTTAAAAATTTAAGGGGGTCTGAATACTTTCTGTTCCACTGTATAATTCAGATTAAAAAAAACATTGAACTAAAGGCTGTAATGTAACAAAATAGGTAAAAAGCCAAGGGGGTGAATACTTTTGCAAGGCACTGTATATGCTTGGTGGAAAGGGGTTACTAGTGAAAAATTAAAACTACACTTTCATATAATTGACTTGATCAATGTATATCACCAAAAACAGCTCATACAGAAGAGTACCATATCCAACCAATAAATGCAATTGTACTCTCATGTAAGAGCTGGCAATGAGAGAGAGACAGAAATCAAGTTGGAAAGTCTGTGGTTGGCGCTGGAGAGACTGCCAAATGGTTGAAACATGGAACCGGGGAATAAATCTGTGTGTAGGGTGATACAGTATCTCCACTAAACTAGCATGTTTCTGTGCCCTTTCATCAGAGTGGAAAAGGAGAGGTGTTATATAAGTTATATAAGTAAACACTAACATGTCAAATGCTTAGAGTCTCCATGACAGCTTGGAGTCAGCAATGCTGTGTATGGACAGAGCAGAGAGAAGCTGGTCTCTGAGCTGGGAGTAAACAGGAAGTTGTCAAATGCTCAATGAAAATAACAAGTGATAATGCTGAATAAACACAGCAGGGTGATGCAGGGAAAAGCTTGTCATAAAGCCAGATAACAATGATCTGCAACCCTGTGAAAATTGATGACAGCTTGTAACTGAAAGCAGAGTGTGCTGTGCAAATACAGCAAAGGGAAGCAGGAGAAGGCTTTGCTCC
Organism: Lithobates clamitans; assembly: GCA_037952925.1. Classification (NCBI taxonomy): domain Eukaryota; kingdom Metazoa; phylum Chordata; class Amphibia; order Anura; family Ranidae; genus Lithobates; species Lithobates clamitans. Next base: position 4,641,819 of record JBBGZY010000236.1, on the reverse strand, counting down.
CAGTACCAACTACTATATAGCAATAACCTTTGATGTTTGATTTCTAGATTTTAATGTTGATTTGATGCTTGATGTTGATGTTGATTTCTAGATTTGATGTTGATTTCTAGATTTTAAAATGGTTGGTGGAATTTATTATAGCACCCTCTCCACACTTGGCAATCCTGAATCTAGGTCTAGAGAAGGTTCCCTGTCAGTTACGTTTTGGTAGTTACGCATATACTTATTGTGACCAGACTCACATTTGCCAAAAATTTGAAAGTTCAGCTTGATCCGAACCCCTTGGAAGTAGTAGCCACTACTAAACTTCACCACTCCTATGAACGCACTTTGGTGTGGTGGGGGGGGGATAACTTCCTTTGACTCACTTTGGGAACCATAGTCCGCTTGGATCGACAAATGTTGACGCAGTATTTGTGTACCACACTTTGAAGGTTACTGATTACTAGAATATAATTTGCTGTGCTACCTGTTGTCACTATTAATGTTCCTATTACTGTTATGTTATTGTTATCCGCTACTATCTATGCGCATGTATCCACCCATAGAGGTACCTTCTGTATATCATTTAAACCTAATAAAAATCGAATGGAAAAAAATATATATATATATATATAAATGGTTGGTGGAAGTTCTGTTCAAAACTTGCCTAGTACACATGTACACATACTGTGAACATTATGAATAAATTACATTATAAAGTTGATTTCTTGATTTTAAAATGGTCGACCTTTCTTATGGGCATAAGTCCAGGTCGCCAATGTATAAATTATTTTTCCATTCCTCCAGATGAAAACCCTTCGAGAAATGGTTTAAAGCAAATAGCCTTGTTTAACTCTGGTGGCTATATGGCTTTTAGGTTGTGGATCCAACGCAGCTCCATTTGGAGGAGGACTTTGTTCCAGTCCCCTCCTCTGGAGCTGGGGTGTATGTGATCCAATATCAAGAATTTGATATTTGGAAATTTTCCACCATGTATCATCTTGGCATGTCGACCAAGAGGGAGATATGGATTGCAAACCTGCAGGCGGGGTCATCCGGTTATGTCAGTGGGGGGCCCGCCCTTGGCTATATAACAGCTGTCACTGTGAAAAGGCTGCAGTCGACACCTCCCATGGAGGCGAAGTTTTTCGGTTAATTTTTTCTCGGGACTGTCGGCACCGTCATTGACGATGGATTTACATTGCGGGACACTTTTTTATTTTTATTTTTTAATAAAGGAATTGTCAAAAACTGCTCTCATTTTTTTTTCCACAAAAGAATTTTTTGCGTGACATTGACATTAAGTTTTGTAGAATCGTAAACGACCTTGGTGAAAGAAATGGTGTGCTTGGATATCGTCGTGTGGCCATTCTTGTATTAGGAAAGTAGCCGACTCTCCTGGGAGGAAATCCGGATTACCCCTTAGAGAAGTCAGTGGTCCTGGTTGTGAGGATATGTGGTAGGAGGATACTGCTTTGTTAAAGGCTAAAAGCAAGGGATATATAAGAGGGTGCATTCTGATAGGTTGGGGCCAGCGTTTTGGTGAGACCCAAAGAAGGGCGTATAATGGGTTACTCATAAAGGAGCTTTCCAATGCGACCCAAGCCTTCCCTAGTTTGTGAGTTTTCCAGTCAACAACTCTGGTTAAGTGGCATGCCAGGTAGTATTTATGGAGGCCTGGCAATGCGATACCTCCTTTGGTCTTAGCACATGTCAGGCGTGCGTATTTAATGCGTGGGGTGTTGTTGTTCCAGATGAAGGTTGTACAAGCTTTTTTATATGCCGAGAAGAAGGAAGGGAGTAGACTAATTAAGATTGTATGCATGAGATAAAGGAGGCGAGGGAGAATTACCATTTTTATTAGGGCCGAGATTGGCCCACTCTTTCAGGTCCGTCTGGAGTTTTGAAAGTGCATGTAAAAAATTGTGTTTGTAAAGGTCTGTTATTCATCTGGTGATTTGGATGCCCAGGTAGGTGATGGCTTCTTTTTTCCATTGAAAAGGGAAGTTATCTTGACAATGGAGTGCTTTTTGCGGGAATAGGGAAATGTTCAGGGCGTAGGATTTGTAATACTTGATTTTAAGATTTGATAGAACCCAAAATGTCTGATATCTTTCAAAAGATTGGGCAAAGATAGTCGGGGCGATTGTAATGATAGTAAGATATCACCCGCGAACGTGGCTACTTTAAATTCTTTGTGGCTGATAGAGATTCCTTGAATGTTTGTATTGGCACATATTCTATTTAAGAGGGGTTCTAATGTCAGGACATAGATCAAAGGGGATAGAGGGCATCCCTGGCGAGTACCATTGCTGATATGGAAGGCGTTCGTCAGGAGGCCATTTGTTTTTACCCTTGCTGAGGGGCTAGTATACAGGGCGTTAATGTGCTCAAACATGCGTGGTAGAAGGCCTATGCCTCTTAGTACTTCCCGCATGTAATCCCAGGCCACCCTGTCAAACGCCTTCTCAGTGTTGAGTGATAGGAGAAATCCCTTGGTCTTTGATGAGGTGAGCCAGTGGTGTATGTTAAGAGAGCATATGGTATTGTCCCTGGCCTCTCTACCGCGGACAAAGCCTACTTGGTCAGATGAAATGAGGTCCAGAATAAGGGGTAGTAGCCTGTTTGCCAATATCTTTGCATAAATTTTGATAATGAGATGGGTCTGTAGTTAGATACCTGTAAGGGATCTTTGCCTTCTTTAGGTATGACTGCTACATGTGCTTCTAGAATGTTGCCTAGGGGGGTGATTGGGTTCTATAGGGAGTTAAATGCTGCCATCATCTTGTGGGAGAGCGTGTCCAAGAAACATTTGTAATAAATTAGAGGAAGACCGTCAGGCCTTGGGCTTTTGCCTACTTTCATTTGTTTTATTGCTAGCTGTAGTTCCTCAACAGTGAGGTGGTGTTCTAAAGCTTCCGCTTGTTGCTTGGACATGGGTTTGGGGTAGTATTGGGTTAGAAAATTCTTAATTTGGGCTGTTCGGTCAGGTGTATCAGGGGATCCTGTGGTATTTCGTGGGAGGTTGTAAAGTTTGGAGTAAAAGTTTTCAAAGTGCGAAGTCATGTCTTCGTTTTTACAGAGGAGCGTCCCTTGTTTATCTCAGAGATGGTGAATTATAGAAGAGGTTTTGGCTGCCTGTATCGTGCGGGCTAACAGCCTCCCACTTTTGTTACTGTGCTCATAGAACAATTTTTGCTTGAAAATGTATCGCCATCTGGTGCGTTTTCCTAACTCATCCATCAGAGAGGAACGTGCGTGCAATAGATCTTGTAGTGTGTCTTGTGAGGTAGAGTGTTTATGGGATGCTTCAAATCAGTTAATTGTGTTAATAAGCATTGTGATCCATTCCTGGTGTCTTTTTTTAGCGGTTGTTGCTAAGGCTATAAGTTTCCCCCTAATAACTCATTTATGTGCCTCCCAAAGGTTGATAGGTGTAATGCCTGGGGTAGAGTTTTCCTGAAAGCACAAGTGAAGTCTAGCTTTAATTTGTCACTGAGTTTCTGGGTCTTTTAAAAGGGCTGGGTTCAGTCTCCTGGTTTTAGTTGTTTTTTTAAATTCCGGGAATGTAAGGGTCACCGTGATGGGATGATGATCAGATAAGAACATTGGTTCTATTGTGCCTGTGATAGGAGAGATAGATCTGTCTGAGAAAGGAACATGTAGTCTATTCTAGAATACTTCTGATGTGGGGGAGAGAAAAAGGTATAATCCTTGTCGGTCTGAAACATGGTACGCCATGTGTCATGGAGAGTCAGGTTTTGTAGTTGAAGTTTAATCTGTCTTAGTGCACTATATGGGAGCGTGGAGGTGCCTGTCGAAGAGTCCAGTATTGGGTTCAGTGGGACATTGAAGTCCCCGCCTAGTATTACTAAGCCTTCTTGGAAGGTGGAAAGAAGGTTACATATTTTTCTAAAGAACGTTACTTGGTGTTCGTTCGGGCAATATACATTTGCCAATGTGACTGGTTTGGAAGCATACCTGCCTTTGATAAAAATATATCTACCGTCATGGTCAATCATTGAGTCAGTTAAATTGAAAGTCGGCCTGTTTGGAGACGAGTATGGAGACTTCTTTGGTTTTGGAGATTGGGTTTGTAGATTGTAGTGCTTGTTTGTATACATGGTTTGCTAGTTTGGGGACAGCATCTGATCAGAAGTGTGTTTCCTGCAACATTAGAAAATGGGCTTTGTGCTTAGTTAAGGCTGAGAGGACCTGAGATCTCTTTACTGGAAGGTTTAGTCTCTTAACGTTGAGTGAAAGGCATTTTAATGAGAGTTGTTGTTTAGTGGTTTGTCCTTGCTGCATGTTGCATGTTTTTTGGGAGGAAGGGCAGGGATGCGTGGGCCTAGTGAATTCCACTCTGAGAAACCTGTGTTGTTTCGAGAGCTCCTCGGGGTCTCTATGGAGGGAGAGTGAGAGGAGCAACCCTGCTTGTGGAAGGGATTAGAAGATAGGAGAGGGGTAAGAGGGAGAAAGAGGGGTGAATAGGTGTAGAAATAATAGGATTCCAGGGCAGTGGGGGGGTTAAATATAGATTGTCGTGTAAATTGCGTCAGTATTTAAACTGAGTTACTCGTGTGAGTTAATACCAGAGGTGGTCGTAGGCATGCCTATCCACCTAGTGGAGAAGGTCTGGATCGTCAGCTCTAGTCCAGGTGGACAGCTGTGTGGGGACGGTGAGCTAAGACGGAATCAGGAGAGGTAGCACTGTGGAGGATGATAGGGATATACAGATATAAAATAGGATTTCAAATGATGTGTACTGGTAAGTGTTGTAAGGACTCGAGGTATAAACAATGAGAAAGGAGATTGCGGGTACCTCGCTAGTGAGTGGTGTCAGATAAAGTGTATCGTGTTACAAGTAACAGGTAACAGTCATTAATATAATGATATCGAATACACAATACTTTCATTGCTTCAGTGCGGAGAACCTCCTTTTAAAAATAGGTGACATTGAACATAGTCTACGTAACTATTTATTTCTGCTAAGCAGTGTTAGAAATTTGCAAGACAGTTATATCATTCCCCGTTTTAGTCTCTTGTCAACCCCTCTGTTGGAATTCGCAGGGTCAGTACTTTCTGGTAGCTTTGTTTTGATTTGGGGTATATTGCTCTAATGCAGTGGTTCTCAACTCCAGTCCTCAGGACCCACTAACAGGCCAGGTTTGCAAGATAACTGAAATACATCGCAGGTGATATAATTTTCTGCTCAGTGATTGCAGTATTCTTGTCTGCATCTCCCCAAGGTAATACTTAAAATCTGGCCTGTTGGTGGGTCCTGAGGACTGGAGTTGAGAACCACTGCTCTAATGCAATAGGTAGAGGGGATTTTTTATGTATGTATGCTTTGTGATCTAAGATGGTGCTGATAGGGTCTCATACTGAGTGATCTATCATGTTCATGGTTCTGTCAATACTGTGGTAGAAAGCTGTGTTATGAGGTGATTGTTACTGAATTGGAGGTTTAGGAAAAGGGCGTGAGCAGCTCGTGGGTACCACGGGATATAAAGAGTTCATCGAGTTGTAGGAATTAGGTTTCTAAGACTCTCGCATCAGTCTCACCCCCCTTGGTGTAGGGAGAGAGAGTGACGTGAGGATATTTTAATACTAATCCCAGGATATATGTGTCTAGTTAGCTAGATGCCTAGTATCTATCCATTCTGAAGTCATATATTATATCTTGTTTCCGGAAACCCTTTTACGGTCATTAGAGAAAGCAAAGATAAGTACAATTGCTGAAATGAGTCTAGAAAGGTAGGGCATTTTATAGCATATTGTTGCCGTAATAGAGTCTACCATTCAGGTAAGCGTTCTCTATTGGTGCATTAGCATGCAAATAACAACAGTACCTTAGTAAGAGGTGAATAAACTTCGGAACTGTAGAACCAGGAGGAGTTCTTTCTGGTCAGGTGTCTCGTGGGGTATCGAGAGTTCCTAGGTACCTGGTGCTTTAGCAGAAATAGAGAAATAAAAGAAACAAAAAACAAGCAAACGTGAAGTGCATATGTGAGCGTTAACAAGAACAGTTCGGAGGTATCTCAACTTACTGGACGAAGCCCGAAAGGTGAGTCAGATTGTTTTATGCATCCTGATAACCCCGATGTGTGGTCTCTTCTTGATTGACGGTCTCCAGGTGAAGTGGGGTCCAGTCTATGGCATCTGGAGCGTGGGGGCTGAGCTTTAGGTGATGAGCCATGCTAAACAGATTTCAGCGGGTTCAGAGGGGAAGTAGAATGAGTACCACTCCAGTAGGTCAATTGGTGGGATGGCGAGGTGTTCCCAGAATGTGGGTAAATCTTCCGGGGTCGAGAGAAGTGCTGTGCGGCCTTTGCAGGTAGCAGACAGGCAAAATGGGAATTTCCATCTATACTGGATGTTGCGATTGTGTAGTATGTCCAGCAAGGAGCGCAGAGAGCGCCTGTTTTGCAAGGTTATCTGTGAGAGGTCTTGGAAGAATTTAATATCAGCCCCATTGAATAAAATGCAGCCCTGTTCTCTTGCCTTCCTGAGTATTTCTTCCTTGAGGAGGAAATTGACTATGCAGCAAATAATGTCTCTGGGAGGTTCGGAGTCACGGGGAGGGGGTCTAAGAGCGTGGTGTATGAGCTCCATCTCAATGGGGGAGTCCGCGGGACGGTCTAATAAGTTGTTGAATATGGAACAGTCTGTTTGTTGCAGTGCATTTGGTTCCACTCCCTCTGGTACCCCTCTCAGTCTAATGTTATGTCTGCGCCCCCTGTTATCTAAATCTTCCACCCGTCTGTGGAGCTCAAACATATGTGGGAGTTGTAAATCATAGGTTTTTTGCACTTGCCTGATGGCTGCGGCCTGCAGCTGAGAGGTTTGATCCACTTCTGTGAGACGGTGATTCATCACTTGGATATCTGTTTTTAGGTCCGATATCGCCGCTGTCAGGGTATGTTTAATATGTTTAATATCCGACTTTTTGCAGGTCCCTCTGTAAGTTCAGGAGGCTCGGATTGGGAGTCCTGGGACCATCCGCCATTGATTCCTCTGTGCTTCTGACGAGTCTGGGGATGAGGCCTGTGAGGCCTGTGAAGCCTGTGACTCCACGTGCTGTCCTGGCTGATGAGTGCGGAACATCTCTGGGACGTTGTTGCTGAGTTGCGTCCCGGTCTCCTTTATGGTGCAAGGAGTCGAGGTGCTCCTGTTAGATTTGCCCATGGTAAAAGTATGCCTATTAGTCCTGTATAAATGTCTTTTTTCGTCTCCTTTGTGCAGGAGCTCTTGTCTAAGGCAGCCATCTCGGGTCCCATCCAAGCCACGCCCCCCTGCTGTCGTTTTTACTTTTTTGACACAATGTACCTTATACCCATTCACATGGGGCGGCAGGATCTGGGTGCCCCCTTGTTAAGGGTGGCTGCCAGATTCTGATAAGCCCCCCACCCACAGACCTCCACAACCACCGGGCAAGGGTTGTGAGGATGAAGCCCTTGTCCCCATCAACATGGGACCCCAAAGCACCCTCCCCAGGTTGAGGGCATGTGGCCTGGCATGTAGCCTGCCAGGTTGCATGCTCGGATAAAGGTCTGGTATGGATTTTGGGGGGGACCCCACGCCATTTTTTTTGCGCAGAGTTCCCTTTAAACTCAATACCAGACCTGAAGTGCCTGGAATGGATTTTAGGGGGACCTCCACGCCATTCATTTTTAAATTTTGCCCCAGAGATCCCCTTAAAATGCATACCAGACCTAAAGGGCCTGGTATGCATTTTGAGAGGGACCCCCACACCATTTTTTTATAAAGTTTTGGCGCAGTGTTCCCCTTAACCACTTCAATACACTGTGTTATATAAACTACACTGCCTGCATTGACTGAATATAGCGTCTACACTGAATATATAGGCTACACTTATATATATATATATATATATATATATATATATATATATATATATATATATATATATATATATATATACATGTATATATATATATACATATACATATATACATGTATATATATATATACATATACATGTATATGTATATCTCAAATACACTGCCTGCACTGACTTGAATATAGAGTCTACACTGAATATCTAGTCTACGCTAAATGCACAAAGTATATATATATATATATATATATATATATATATATATATATATATATATATATATACATACATACATATACACACATACACATATATATATATATATATATATATATATATATATATATATATATATATATATATATATATATATATATATATATATATATGTGTATATATATATATTTATGGTCGGAGCCCTCCGTCCTGACAGATATGAAACACATAAACACGTCACAAGACTAACAACATAAATAGACCTGAAGTGTGCCCTGGCCTGCTGTATGGTAAACCCAGATCTGCTGGGCGGTATGCCAGATAAGGGCGCATACCTTAAGAAAGTAATAGATATTTCTGTAGAGAAATTGCTTGAAGAGAAGTACCTTGAGAAGGGGAATGGGTGGGTGGGTACCGCGCACTGGAACCGACACAGACCATCGTGGATGGTCTGGTTATATATCCTCCAGGCTCCTCCCATAATTTCAGGCCGGTAAACCGGCCTTCCTATTTATGGTCGGAGCCCTCCGTCCTGACAGATATGAAACACATAAACACGTCACAAGACTAACAACATAAATAGACCTGAAGTGTGCCCTGGCCTGCTGTATGGTAAACCCAGATCTGCTGGGCGGTATGCCAGAGAAGGGCGCAAAAAGACTTGGTTTAGGGAGGTAATGCTTTATTTAAGTTTATGGTCTTCTTACAGAGCGAGCTTGCAAAAGGCTCGTGATGTTTCTACTTGTGGATTGGGAATGTAGCGAGCGAAGCAGGTGGATTTCCACCTTCCCATTTTCCTGATCACGTGGTCCGGGACTCCGTTTCGTGAGGCTGCTGATGCTGCTCCAATGCGGAAAGAATGTCCAGAATAACGGTTGGGGTCAAGGCCTAAGTTGCGCAGAAGGATCCTGACGTGCGTAGTGAACTGGTTGGTACTAAGCGGGCTGATCGGGAACGGCAGCAATGGGCTGTCCTGCGAGGGATCAGATAAATGGGCTAATAGACGATCTAGGATGGCTACGGGGCACCAGGCATTGTGCGTTCTGAAGAGCTTGATGTCAACCCCTGGACCGGATTGTTGTGTTTTGGACATCTCGAGGTGTATTGTGAAGTGGCTGTGGTGACGCGTGAGGTGGCGTCTGCGTAAGCCCCTTTGACTGGTGCTGCTGACTGTGAATTCGCTGGGTCGAAGAAAGCCATAAAATGCCAGGTAGATGGCTGCTTGGATGACCAAGCTGGGCAAAAACCCGAAAGGTGAGCGTGAGAGTATAGTGGACATGTCTCGAAACATGGCACTGGTGACTGGTAAGCGTTTACCGCTAACTTGGGGTTTCTGCTTGTGGATGCCTCGGAGGATGGCCTTGACCGCATGGGTAGCGAACAAAGATGGTTTGTTAGGATCTAGTAAAGAGGTGAAATGCTGGATGCCAGCTAGGTAGAGTCTAATTGTAAGGTACCTGGTAGTTGAGCCTGACTGGTAGAAGGAGACCTCTCTTAAGCGCTGGTTCAGGAGCCACTGGAGTGGGGACAGTGGTCTCTTGAGCACAGTGGGTAGGAGGGCCTGATGCGGTTCCAGCAGAAGCAGATGATGGTCTGGAAGAATGCCCCTCAGGGATGGCTGAGCTGCGGATGCAGGTATGCGGATGCAGGCCGGTAGACAGGCAGGTAGCTGAGTAGGCAGCGGCAGGGTGCTTGGCAGGCAGGCTGGAAGCAGCGTTCCGGGACACAGGCAGAAGCAAGTCAGACAGTCCGTTTCAGCAGGAGATCAGGCAGGTATGGCAAAGGGGTGATCAAAGAGTAGTCAGGCAGGCAGAGATTCGGCAACAGATGATCAGATAAACGAGGTCAGGCAAGCCGGGTCGGATTGGAGACTGGAGAATAGTCAGACGTAGCCGGGTCACAGGTGAATACAAATCAAACGGGAAACAGGAACGCAGGTACAGAGCTGCAGACAAACAGCATCTGACAGAAGCACCTGTCATCCTTTTAAAGGCGCCTTGGCGCCAAACAGCGCTAGCGCGAACGGGCGGGCGCACGGGCGCGCGCGCGCACGCGCGAACGCGCGCACGCGCACACGCGGGAGCGCTCCGGCGCCCCCTGGTGGGGAATTGAGCAGAATTGTCCTGGAAGAGCTTCTTGTGCACCTGTGTGCACGCATATTTGCCCGGCGGCCACTGATATGCCCCTGACATTGCCCCCCCCAACGGGCAGCCTCCGGATGCCCAGAATACCCTTCTTTTCAGGATGAGCAGAGAAGTAAGCATGGATTAAACGTCTGGCATGGATATTACAATCAGGTTCCCATGAATTATTTTCAGGCCCATACCCCTTCCACTTAATCAAAAACTGTACTTGCCCAGCTCTCTTCCTGCAATCAAGGATGGCCTCCACTTCATATTCCTCATTGCCGTCCACCAGAACCGGTTCAGGGACCCTGGTGCCCCTGTCAGGAAAAGGGTCATCTACAGCAGGTTTCAAGAGTGACACGTGAAACACAGGGTGAATCTTGAGTGAATCAGGTAAACACAGTTCATAGGAAACCTCATTAATCTTTCTTTTCACAGGGAAGGGCCCAATGAACTTAGGAGCAAGCTTCTTAGTAGGACAGGTCAATCTAATATTATTAGTAGACAGCCATACCTTGTCACCAAGCTGAAGGTTTAGGTCTCCTCTCCTTTTCTGATCAAAGAACCTCTTGTTGTCCGCTTGTGCCTTGGATATTGCTTCCCGTAAGATCTGGTTATTATGACTAAGGAACTGCACTGTGTCCTGGACCGCTGGAACTGGAGATTCTGAAAGAAAATCTGGTAAAAAAGATGCATGAAAACCATAGTTGGAAAAGAAAGGGGATTGACCGGTAGCAGAGTGGCTGGCATTGTTGTAAGCGAATTCCGCTAGGGGCAGCAGAGATACCCAATCATCTTGTACAAAAGATGTAAAACACCTTATGTACTGCTCTAGAGTCTGATTTGTCCTTTCAGTTTGCCCATTTGTTTGGGGATGGTATGCTGAGGACAGGGCTAGTTCAATTTTCAGGATCTCACAAAGTGCTCTCCAAAAACGTGATGTGAACTGTACCCCTCTGTCGGACACTATATTTGCAGGGATTCCATGTAACCTGACAATCTCCTTGATGAATACACGGGCCGTCTCCACAGCAGAAGGTGTTCCCTTTAGGGCCACGAAGTGGGCCATTTTGGATAGTCGGTCGACCACCACAAGGATCGCCGAACATCCTTCCGAGCAAGGCAGTTCTACTATAAAATCCATCGCTATCATCCTCCAGGGCCTATCTGGTATAGGTAATGGTCTCAGTAAACCCCAAGCTCTGTTCCTGGGAGTTTTATTCTGGATGCAGACAGAACATGAGTTGACGTATGTTTTGCAGAATTCTTTTAGGTTAGGCCACCAAAAGGTGCACTGCACCAGCTCAAGGGTCTTACGTACCCCAAAATGTCCTGCAAGTGGGTGGTCATGCAGAAGTGTCAGCACCTTGACTCGGGCACTCTCTGGTACAAAAATTTGACTTCCTCTCCACAAAAGTCCATCACGAGGTGTTAAAGAGGATCCCTGAAGGCTTGAGGGTTCTGGAGATGCTTCTCTGATCATGGACAGAAGATCTGTTTGAAGAAGGAGGAAGCTATTTGCCGGCAAGATAGTGTCAGGTACCGAAAAGTCTTTAGGATTATCGAACATGCGCGACAGCGCGTCCGGTTTTACATTCTTGGATCCGGGCCGATAGGTAATATGGAAACAGAATCGTGTGAAAAATAGAGCCCAACGGGCCTGTCTGGGTTTTAGCCTCTTGGCGGATCTTAAGTACTCGAGATTTTTGTGGTCCGTATAAATCAGTACTGGGTGAACTGCACCTTCTAGCAAGTACCTCCATTCCTCCAAAGCTGTTTTGATAGCGAGTAGCTCTCGATCCCCCACATCATAGTTCCGCTCTGCAGATGACAGTTTCCTGGAAAAGAACCCTACGGGGTGCATCAAGTCCTTGTTGCCTTGTCGTTGGGAAATAACAGCACCCACGGCTACTTCGGATGCATCAACCTCCAGGATAAAAGGTAAGGATGGATCCGGATGGCTGAGGATCGGAGCTGATGTAAAACGTTTCTTTAATTCCTCAAAGGCCCTCTGGGCTTCTGAGTTCCAATGGAAACGGGAGTTCTGCTTAGTCAGCTGTGTGATGGGGGATATAATAGCAGAAAACCCCCTAATGAACTTCCTATAGAAGTTTGCGAACCCAATGAAGCGTTGTACACCTTTTTTGTCCATGGGAGCAGGCCACTCTAACACAGCAGATACCTTCTGAGGGTCCATTTTGATGCCGGTTGGAGAGATTACCAATCCCAAAAACTGGATCTCCTGCTGTTCGAATTCGCACTTCTCCGCCTTAGCATACAGTCTGTGCAAACGGAGTCGGATCAAGACTTTACGGACATGTTCCCTGTGCTGCTCAAGTGAACTGGAGAAGATTAGAATGTCATCCAGATAGACAATTAGAAAGATGTCCAGGAAATCTCTAAACACGTCATTGACCAGATGCTGGAACGTGGCGGGGGCATTGCATAGACCAAATGGCATGACGAGGTATTCGTAATGTCCGAAACGGGTTCTGAAAGCCGTTTTCCATTCGTCCCCGGCCCGAATGCGGACCAGATTGTAGGCCCCTCTCAGATCCAATTTGGTAAAGATGGTAGCAGATCTCAGCTTCTGGAACAGTTCAGGTATCAGTGGCAGTGGGTAACGGTTCTTGACTGTAATGTTGTTTAACTCCCGATAGTCCACACAGGGGCGGAGAGACTGATCCTTCTTAGAAACAAAAAAAATTCCGGCACCAGCTGGTGAAGTGGAAGGTCGGATAAAGCCCTTTTCAAGATTTTCGTTTAAATAAATCTTAAGTGCCTCTTGCTCTTTTTCAGACAGCGGAAAAATACGCCCGAAAGGAATTTCAGCCCCAGGAAGCAGCTCAATTGGGCAGTCGTAGGGACGATGGGGAGGCAAGGTGTCTGCCCCCTTCTTGCTGAACACATCCGCAAATTCCCGATAGACCTCTGGTACATCTTGGGGTAGGTCTGGATCAATGTCCATACAAAGTAAGGTAGCGGCAGGATTAGAGGTTTCTGGTAGACAATGTCTTTGGCAGTAGGGTGACTGGAACTTGATCTCGCCCGTGACCCAGTCAACCAGAGGGTTGTGGGCCTGAAGCCAGGGCATGCCCAGGATGATTGGAAATAATGGAGATGAAATAACATCCAGGGTTAGGATCTCTTGATGCTGGGATGAGCAGGTGGCAGGCAGCGGAAAGGTTTCCTGAGAGACTTGTCCAGATTTTATATGGGAACCATCGGCCAAGAAAACTGAGAGTCTATGTGTTTTGTTTTTTAACGGCAGATTCTGTTGGGTGGCAAAAGCAGAGTCCACAAAGCAACTACATGCCCCGGAGTCAACAATGGCGTTGACCTGGATTGTTCTTCCCTGGAGCTGCAATGAGAGGGGAAGGACAAGTTGAGTTGTGTTGGCGGTTAAAGCAGATAAACAGGTTGGAGTAGAAGAAAGGCACTTACGAGTCTTTACTGGACAGCTGTTCACATAGTGGCCTGTTCCACCACAGTAGAGACAGAGGTTTAACTGGCGTCTGCGTGCCCGTTCCTCCGGGGTCAGGGTAGCTCGCATAAGTCCTAGCTGCATCGGTTCAGGAGCCTCGGTTGTTTGGGTGACTGGACTCGGGTAGGCGGAAGGTAGGTATCGAGAGGCAGGAACCGGAACTCTTGGAGTCATCCACATAGGGCGTGTTGGTTGGGAAGAGCGTTCAGACCGGCGCTCACGAAGGCGTCGGTCAATCTGGATGGTAATGGTGATGAGTTCCTCAAGGGTATCAGGCATCCCTACTCGAGCAAGCTCATCCTTCAGACCCTCAGACAGCCCCATGCGGAACTGATGACGCAGGGCTGCGTTGTTCCATTGAGTGTCCGCGCTCCAGCGTCGAAAGTCTGTTACATAGTCCTCGGCCGGCCTACGGCCTTGCTGGAGCGCGAACAAAGCTGCCTCAGCGGTGGCAGTCCGTTGAGGATCTTCATAGAGCTGGGCCATGGCTTCAAAGAAGGCGGGCAGGGACTGGACCTGTGCAGCGTTGGTTTCAAGCAGGCGGTGAGCCCAGGTCAAGGGTTCCCCCTGAAGGAGGGATATAACAAATCCCACCTTGGTGGCCTCCAGGGAAAAAGTCCGTGGCTGTAGGGCAAAGTAGAGCTGGCAAGTGCTGCGGAAGGCCACAAATTTTGTTCGATCACCAGAAAACTTTTCGGGGGTAGGCACTCTTGGTTCAGGTGGAAGCATTACCACAGAGGGCGGTGCAGCGGCCTGTACTGGAGCGGCTGCAGCAGGAGCCATATTACTGGGCCCACTGAGGTTCAATACTTGGCCCTCCAGTCTGTTGTAACTGTCCTGTAATGTTTGTACGGCCTGGGTAAGTGCTGCTAAGTGCGTGCAGATCTCCTGGATGGGAGAGGTCTCTCCTGCAGGCTCAGTCATGGCTGTTTGTACTGTAAGGTACCTGGTAGTTGAGCCTGACTGGTAGAAGGAGACCTCTCTTAAGCGCTGGTTCAGGAGCCACTGGAGTGGGGACAGTGGTCTCTTGAGCACAGTGGGTAGGAGGGCCTGATGCGGTTCCAGCAGAAGCAGATGATGGTCTGGAAGAATGCCCCTCAGGGATGGCTGAGCTGCGGATGCAGGTATGCGGATGCAGGCCGGTAGACAGGCAGGTAGCTGAGTAGGCAGCGGCAGGGTGCTTGGCAGGCAGGCTGGAAGCAGCGTTCCGGGACACAGGCAGAAGCAAGTCAGACAGTCCGTTTCAGCAGGAGATCAGGCAGGTATGGCAAAGGGGTGATCAAAGAGTAGTCAGGCAGGCAGAGATTCGGCAACAGATGATCAGATAAACGAGGTCAGGCAAGCCGGGTCGGATTGGAGACTGGAGAATAGTCAGACGTAGCCGGGTCACAGGTAAATACAAATCAAACGGGAAACAGGAACGCAGGTACAGAGCTGCAGACAAACAGCATCTGACAGAAGCACCTGTCATCCTTTTAAAGGCGCCTTGGCGCCAAACAGCGCTAGCGCGAACGGGCGGGCGCACGGGCGCGCGCGCGCACGCGCGAACGCCCGAACGCGCGCACGCGCACACGCGGGAGCGCTCCGGCGCCCCCTGGTGGGGAATTGAGCAGAATTGTCCTGGAAGAGCTTCTTGTGCACCTGTGTGCACGCATATTTGCCCGGCGGCCACTGATATGCCCCTGACACTAATAGTGTTGTAGGATAACTTCAGCTGAGTGTGGCAGTATGAAATGAAGGCCAGGATATGATGGAGATCTCCTGGTATAGCCCCGGGGTTAGCCGCTAGAAACCTGTGATAGCTTTTCCAGGCAGCATGGTAGCCTTTCAGGGTATTGTGAGATAGTGACTGGTTAATCAGACTAGTGGCGTCATGAAGATATCGCTTTAATCCAGGGTTAGCTGTGACCAATGTGGGATAGCAGACATGGTCGGGTCGGCTCCAGGTTCCTGCGAAAAGAAGGTTGTGAAGTTAAAACGCGTCGGCCGAAGTGTTGCATTTACCGGGGATATGGACACAGAGGACATTAAATTGGTGCTGTAGTGAGAGTTGCACCAGCCTGCGTAGGAAGGACATGATGACCAAGGACTTGGAGCGACCTTTATTTATAATAGAGGCTGTGGCTTGATTATCTGTGGAAAATGTCACTGTTTGTCCTATCCAGTTGTTGCCCCAGACGTGGGCTGCTGCAACAATGGGGTAGATCTTGAACATCAAGGAGGATTGACTGAACCCGGGGATCGAGAGTATTTCTGGCGGCCATGGTGCTGCAAACCAGTGGTGGCCAAAAATAGCTGCAAAATCTGTGGAGGCTGCGGCGGTGAAGTGGGAGACGCTGATGGGATAAAAATCGAAATGCCGTTCCAGTTTGTTAGAAAATCGTCCCACATGGCTAGGTCAGCTACGGCTGCCTTGTCTAGTTTAAATATTAGGTCAGGGTCTTGTACCTGGAAAAGGAACACCAGGAGACGTGAGACGAAGGATCGCCCTTGAGGGATGATCCTTATGGCAAAGTTCAGCATGCCAAGGAGGGATTGTAGTTGCTTTTTTGTGCAGCCTTGCGTATTAGTAAATGTGTGGATGACTGTCCTGATGCGGGTCAATTTGTCGGGAGGCAGGCTAGCTTGCATGGTGTGAGTGTTGAGTATGATACCCAAGAAGGTGACGATCTGTGCCGGGCCTTCTACTTTCTTATCCGCTAAAGGTACGTTAAGATTATGAAAGATTGTTCTGAGGCTGTTTAGATCAACTGGGGGCTCGTTGGGTTTCTCTATGAGTAGGAAGTCGTCTAAGTAGTGGATCACTTTCTGACAGGACGCATGTTGTGAGAGAATCCAGGAAAGGGACTGAGCGAAAGTGTCGAATAGCCACGGGCTGCTTTTGGAGCCGAACGTTAACTTGGTGGCGAAAATAGTATAGGCCTTTCCATTTGATTCCGTGCCATCGCCATAGGCACGGATCAATTGGCAACAATTTGAATGCGTCCGAGATGTCTGCTTTAGACAACCAGGCGCCTGCTCCTGCGAGAATGATAGATTGAATAGCTGAGTCTACCGTTGAATATTTAAGTGAAAACTCTTCTGAAGGTATTAGGGAATTTAAACTGGGTATGTGGGAACAATGAGGCGCGGACAAATCATAAACTAAACGGAGTTTATTTGAAAACTTGCCCTTCACAAGGCCGATAGGGCTGACTCTCCATACAGAAAAAGGTGATTGTGTAAAGAGTCGATTATGTATCCCCGGTCTAGTTCTGTTTGCAGCAGGGTGGTGATGGTTTCCTCGTCGGTAGCGGCTGAAAGCAGGTTTTTGCATTCGTGAGTTGTGTTTGGGAGTGTAATAAGTCCGGTGTGAAAGCCTTTCTTGAATCCCCGGATGAGAAAGGCTGCCAGTGAAGGTGTTGGGTGTGAGGTGAGGTAAAACGCGAGCCATCCGACGTGCACACGGCTTAGTCATTCGGGTTTAGGCTGTTTCACAGCGCAGGCGTACCTGGGGTGAGCTTTGTGGCATGTGAGACAGACATGAAGTAGTTTGCAGTGGGGGAAGTTACAACCCCCAAAGTTGAAGTTATTGCATATGGCTGCTCCCCCTAGTGCCTGGATGGGTCGTCCTAATCTGTCTGCCTGAGCCGGCTGAATAAAAGCCGTTGAGTAACGAGTGACGCTGGGAAAGAAGGGAGGGTTGGGGGGGCGTCTGCCACCTGACTCGGAGCACCAGTTGGCCGTATGGGTGGACGACTGGCAGTTAGTACAGAGTGGGGAACGTAGGCCAGCGAAATGGCGACAGAACAGCTCTGTATCGATGGTACTCCAGTTGGTTTTTACCTGAAACTGGGAAAGTCTGGCTGCTGCTTTTGCTGAAAATGACCTGTGATAGTCATAAAAGGAGCACCCCCCATATTTATAACCTAGATCTACTATTGCGTGTAGGTATAGGTCCAGCTCCTCTCTCCTGTTGGGGTTGATCGTGCATAGCACGTCTCTGAACATGCCAAATGCTAGTACGAACTCCGCAATATTGAGTTTGCGGGTAAGCCTATGGTCTTTGGCCTTTAAAACGACGGAAACGTCTCCCCACGAATAGGACTTGTTTTCGGCTGGGTCGTGTACTGCGATGAGGAGGGATGCTAAGTTAATGTCCTTCCCATCCATGATGTCCTTCCTGATGCCTGCTGGGACGAGATGTGCGGGGAGGACGTAGGTATAGATGTCGGGCGTACCTGTAAGGAGAGGCATGGGGGTGGCGGTGGTTACTGTAGATGGTGAGGGTGCAACTTGATGTACCTTCAGGGTTCCCACTCTTGTCTGGACATCGGTGACTGCTGCCGATAGTGTGGTCACCAAGGAGTGCAGCTGAGTGATTGCTGATGAGATTGACTGTAGTGATGCCTGGGTGCCCGATTGGGCTGCCGCTGGCGGAGAAAACAGCAACCTGAAAAGCTCAGCTTTCCTAGCAGTCGCAGGGAAGGGTATTCCCCTGCGCCGTAGTTCAGCTGTAAGCTTGGGGATGGTCCAAGCTCTGAGAGACTGTAAGTCGTCGTTTGCTGAGTCTGCCCCAGGTGACGACGGGGTGGAGGCGAGGTCCTCGCTGCCGGCCTGCGACATGGTGTCCGCTAAGATAGGGGGGGGAAATGCGTATGTTTTTTAGACAAGTTTAAAAAGGTAATTCGAACACGTGATGGCTAGCACTGCGAGGCCATGCCCTACATGTTTCGTCATACGTGACGTCTACGGGGGCACGGTTGTTTGCACGGGCGTTCTGCCTTTGAATATGCCGGCTTTTTTAACCAATTTTTTACACTTGAGTTTTATATGATCTCTTGTGGTATGTTTTAACTAATAAACAGCTTAAAAACTATATCACACTATTGGAGTATTTTCTCCGTTTTTCCTCCCTCTCCTGTTTATGGACTTTTGGCATCTCTGAGTCCCCCCTCTGAGGTTCGATCAGTTGGATCATCCCG
Organism: Lithobates clamitans; assembly: GCA_037952925.1. Classification (NCBI taxonomy): domain Eukaryota; kingdom Metazoa; phylum Chordata; class Amphibia; order Anura; family Ranidae; genus Lithobates; species Lithobates clamitans. The sequence continues at coordinate 4,623,186 of JBBGZY010000236.1, read as the reverse complement.
GCCATACGGAAGTCGGCGGCACACGCTGCTAGGACCAGGAGATCAACAACTTGTCCCTGCAGAGGGCGAAATCTGCAAGCTCACAAGACCTTGCCACAGGGGAGGTCCAACACCTGGGGTAAGCGTACATCTACCACTTCTCTTGTCGTTGTCATTGTATACCCGAACAGAAGTATTTTGGCTTATTCTTCCTTGGTGTGTGGGGATGAAACACATGGAGCGGACTTTTTCAGCTTGAATTTATGAGATTCACATTATTATAGACTATTAACAGACGGCTTTTGTCTTTGATTATTGATTGTATATTCACTGTTATCACATGTATGGTGCTTTTTGAAGCATTTTTATTTCATTTTTGCTAGTATTTTGGGATAATGATGTTTATGCACTCACTATTATCACATATATGGTGCGTTTCCAGCACTTTATTTTGTTTTTATTTTTGCCAGCGCAATTAAGTTTATTTTTTATGTTTACCACTTCATGGATATTTGGAGTTTTTTTTGCAGCTGCACTTGTTTTATTCATACACTTTGCTCACTAGCGCAGGTTGATTCCACAATTTTTAAAGTTTAAAAAGGTAGGAGGGGATAGATTTTTTTTTTTTTTTTTTTTGAATTACGCACCTGCCTTGAAGCCCTAGTAGTGGAGTTTTAGTTTTTTGGGGTCGAGACTTGGGTCGACTG
>JBBGZY010000236.1:3810000-3900000 GCA_037952925.1 Lithobates clamitans | reverse complement strand
ACATACAGAGGCCCGCCAGGGAAGTAGCACCTTCAGGCGTTCTACAAGCATAAATTACACATCTCATTTCTCAACCACCTATTACAGTTTTGAAGGCCCTGGAGCCCCAGGACAATGGAAGCGCCCACAAAATTACCCCATTTTGGAAAGCAGACACCCCAACGTATAATCTATGAGGCATGATGAATCTTTTGAACTGTTCATTTTTTTCCAGAAGTTTTAGGAAAATGTGGAAAAAAAATGAAAATGCATTTTCTTTCCACAAAGTTGTCCATTTTTAAGATATTTCCAACACATAGCATGTACATAGCAAAAATGACACTCCAAAATACATTCTGCTACTCCTCCTGAGTATGGTGATACCACATGTGTGCAGTCCAAACAGTAGGCAGAAGCGTAGTTGGTAAAACAGGCCAGGGTCAGTTCACATGTAAGCAGTCCAAACGGTTGGCAGAGGCATAGTCAAAAAACAGGCCAGGGTCAGTTCACGTAGAAGGCAGTGGCATGGTTATTTGAGGAAGCATGGGAAATGGTCAGTACAGATAATGAAAATGGGGAAATGGTTAAGAATATGGGTTAATATTTTAGGAATGTGTGATATAGTCTGAAGCATTCACCAATGCAAAGGCCGGGTTCAAGGGGACACTGGGGACAATGGTAGCTGGTATCTCTTTGAAATCCTTTACTGCTGCATACTCAACATATTTTTGGGCATCTTCGGCCTGCTTCAGATGATGAAATGTGGTCTGGGAAGTGGCGTTCATTAAGTCGGCTAACAGCATCAGAGCGAAGGTTTTCTGGGGGGGGTCTTTGATGATAGATGAGGGACGTGACAACTGCTTCAATGAATTTTAGGAAGTGGGCAGGGCTTTCGGTGGATTTGGTGTAATTTATGTAGGCATTATAAATGGCCAAATTAATTAAATAGAGTGCTACTTTCTTGTACCAGAAACCTCCTTATTGCTAAATAGGGCTGAAGCATTTGGTCATTGAAATCCACCCCCCCCCCATGTACAGATTGTAATCTTGTAAACATTTTGGCTTTACAATGGGACCTCGTCTTCTCTGAACTTCAACTGTAGTGTTGTCATGGATGGTGGACATCGTGTACACATTCCTGGTATCCTTCTGCCTCAAGGCCAGCACTTTGTTGCATCTCAAAGTTGTGCTTTCTCCCCTTCACAATTTCTTATTTACTATGGCTTGTGGGAAGCCCTTCATATTCTTTCTGGAGGTTCCACAGGCCAGGGTTTGTGCGAGTTATAGGTGTTTGAAAAGGGGCAGGCTTGTATAGAAGTTATGCACGTATATGTGGTAACCTTTCTTCAGCAGTGGGTAGGCCAGTTCCCATACAATTTTACCAGTTGTGCCAATGTAGGCCGGGCACTCAGGGGGCTGGAGCTAGGAATCCCCTCCTTCGTATATGCATACAGATATCCCGTGACTCTCTCGCAAAGCTTATAACATTTCACTCCATATTTGGCCCTTTTGCTAGGAATGTATTGTTTTATTCCTACCAGGCCTCAAAAGGGTACCAGGGACTCATCTACACATATATACTTGTCGGGGACATAGAGTTCTGCAAATCATTGGGAAAAGAAATTAATGAATGGGCGAATTTTATATAATTTATCATTATTTGGATGATTGCGGGGAGGGCACTGGGTGTTGTCACTGAAATGAAGAAAGCTCATTATCATCTCGTCTCGGACCTGGACACTATAGAAGAATAAATGGGCATGTGGTGAATGGGGTGGGTGGACCAATAGGCATGTCCTTCATTTTTTTTTTTTTTATGTTTATGGTGAGGTCCATAAACATTTTGAACTCCTCCAGAGTCAAATCCTTCCACTCGAATGGACGGGCATATGAAGATTGGAGGTTGTTGGCAATATACTGCTGGTCATATAAATTGGTCTGGTCCATGATGAGTTGCAGCAAAGTGTTGGGCAAAATTAAATTAAAACAATCAATTTCAGAAAAATTTTGGGTATTGGCCTGCACACCTGGCTGTGCGGTGAAAGGGGGAATTCTTGCTGATCCTGAGTCGGAAGGCAGCCATGTTAGATTGGCAAGACCATCTGGGATATGTAGCGGCCCTGGCTCTTGGGGGACATGGCACTCCAGTGCTGGTAGTTGGAGTTCCTGTGCTGGCATTTGGGCGTGATTCTGCGGAAGTGCTAGTACTGGGAATTTCTTGTGGCCTTTCGCTGGTGGCAGCTCTGGTACTGGGCCTTTCCTTTTGGGGTCTATCACTGGCAGCAGCGCTGGCACTGGGCCTGGGAATTTGATCCTGGGGTATATTGGTGGTGGCTGCCTGGTTTCCAGAGCGCCGTGCTCTTTTAGGAGGGATCCATTCTTCCTCTGATTCGTTTGCCAATCCACTACTATCTATCGGTTCAAATGCTGAATTTGATTCACAATCGGAATTGGCATTTGAATCTGATGAGAACTCCCCGTTGCTCTCTTCAGTCATGGAGAGGATCTGAAATGCCTCCTCACTTGTATAGAATCTTTTGGACATTTTTTCTGATGGGCTGTGCGACAGGTGACAAATTACGGTTACTGATGGGCGACAGGTGATCGGTGACAGGTGACGGTCACTGATGGGTGACAGGTGACTTGTGACGGTCACTGGTGGGTAGCAGGTGACGTGCGACGGTCACTGGTGGGTGACAGGTAAAGGGTGACAGTCACTAATGGCAGTCTCTGATGGTGACTGGTGCACTTTATGGGACTTATAGGTGACAGATGAGGGTCACGGATGGGTCACTGATGACGGTTACTGATGGCGGTCACTGATGATGGTCACTGATGGGTGACAGGTGCACCGCTGACGGCAGTCTCTGATGGTGACAGGTGCACTTTGTGGGCACTGATGGGTGACAGGTGCACTTTGTGGGCACTGATGGGTGACAGGTGCACTTGTGGGCACTGATGGGTGACAGGTGCACTTTGTGGGCACTGATGGGTGACAGGTGCACTTTTATAAGCACTGATGTGGTGACTGTTGGGTGACAGCTGTAATGGAGGGGAGGGGGGCGATGTGACAGGTTCTCTTTTATTTGTTGTGTTGGTGCAGTACAGTACAAAAACAGATCGGTCACTCACTGCTCCTGGCTCTTCTCTCCTCACACTGGTAATGGTGTGTGAGGAGAGAAGAGCCGGTAACAGCTAGTAACCGGTCTATGTTTACATTTAGTGATCGGCTGTGAATGGATCACAGTTGATCACATGGTAAACAGCCGCCAGCCATTGGCTGTTTACCCTTGTCGGTGACGAGCAGTGTTCCTGGGAACACGCCGCCACCGACATGACTGCGCTGCGGTCTAAAGCGGGGAATACCCCTTTGTGATCGCCCATGACTTAATCACGGCCGATCACATGGTGAACAGCCATGCCCAATGGCTGTTCACCCCTGTCAGTGACGCGCTGTGTCCCAGGGACACAGCGACACCGACAGAGCAGGGCTGCATGCCCGCGATCGCGCGCATGCCCTGTGTGAATCAGCCGCCGTCATATGACGACGGACCAGAACAAGAGCCGCACCGCTCCGACGTCATATGACGTGGGCGGGTGGCAACAGGTTAAACAGCCGACGCATAACGACGGCGGGTGGTCGGCAAGTGGTTAAAGAACTGTCACATGGTGGAGCAGGCAGATGGCGGGACCTTTTTTTTTTTTCGGAGCAGAGGTGGCGGCAGGCGTCGTGATTGACAAGTGATCTACAGAGCCCCCCACCCCAAAGCACTCCCCATGTTGAGGTCATGTAGCCTGGTATGGTTCAGGGAAGGGGGGTGCTCCTTAGTCCCCTCCCTTTCCTGATCTGCCGGGCTGCATGCTCAGAGAAGGGTCTGGTATGGATTTTGGGGGAACCCCATGCCATTTTTTTATTACATTTTGGCGTGGGCTCCCCTTTAAAATCCATACCAGGCCCTTCAGATCTGGTATAGATTGGGGAGGACCCCATGCCGATTTTTTGCCTTTTTTATTGCTGGCAATTCTTGTTTTTACATTCAGCTTTCAGCTGGGATCTTTAAGGACACAGCGACCAGCTTTCCGGCCCACGCCTTAACAACAAGCTATACACCGTTTGTTAAAGTGGATGTAAACCCTCACATATACCCAGTGAACTGAACAGCCTCAGATGATACACAGGGATTAAACAAATATTCCTACATAAGTTTTATGTATATTTTCTGTCTTCACCTATATATATCCTTTAGAAAGTGCTCTTTGTGTTAGGAGATTTTCTCTTGCCGTTCAACACTGCAGTGAAGCCTAGGCATACAGCAAAGACAGCTTATTGGAGGAAAGGCACACACCTCCTCTCCTCGTTAGCATAGGAAGAAAGGAATATGCAGATCTTTGCTCTTAGATAGCAAGCTGACTGCTAATCTATTCATAGCAACCTCCCCGGACACACACTTCAGGCTCCCGTCTTGGAGAACTTGTCAAAAGTTATCTGGCTGATAACAGAGGGACTAAGCAAGAGACAGCTGCAGGACTTAGTACTTTGAAAAGAGATAGGAAAACAATACAGATATATGTGCCCAGCTCAAATTTCATGAATCCGGTTTACATCCACTTTAAAGAGAGAAAAACAGAAAACATCAAAAAAGTATGTTCAAAACACAAATGCACCGCAACACATGCCTGAAAACCGCATCAACCACAACCACATAGATGTGAACCTAGGGTAAAGAGATTCACCCCCTCTATTCTATTTGTTCTACTTACTGTTAGCACTGAGACTGAAGGTGAAAGAAAATCTCACATTTTGGGTTGTCACCAGAACAGAGGGGACATTTGTTTTGTTGGCCTCATGACAGCCAAGGATTCCCTCACTTTCGAGGAATTCTCCCCAATGTGACAAGGTGGCAAAAAAGCTGACAGGGTTTTAACCCTCCCTTACTTTTTTCAAAATGAGAAAGCATTTTTGCTGTTGTTCTATTTTAATAAAATTTTGCCATGAAACACTTTGGGAGTGTCTGCAAGTGTACATTGCATTTGGATGTTGATTGTTTGCCTACATTTACCAAAGCATAAAAGAGCTTTGTAGCTCATTATGTCGTTTGTCCTTTAATTAAGACAGAGAACAGCTTATCTGACTGAGATCGATTTTCTATCTTATACTGCAGTGCAAGGCTCATTTGTACATATATTCTGTTCACGCTTGTTATTTTTCAATTGAGAATATATTTTTGCTCCAGATCAGGATACAATTTATTTTTCTACTTTATCCTCCACAATCAATATGCTTAAAGGGTAAGTGTGCTTACACTTACTCATTCTGCCTATAGCTCCTGGTCTACACTAGGAAAAATAACTGTTAGAAAAATAACAGACATAATGATTGTTTTATGTATCATAAGTGCAACAGTAAAATACTAGTTTTATCCAAAATGATACTGGAGACAGTGGGCTTGATTTACTTACAGAATGTGCCTACAATCACATATAAAAAATGCGTAAACAGGAACGTTTGATGCTTACAGAATCTATCATTTGTCTGCAATGTGGGTGAATGCACATGGACTCGATCGCCGCGGGGATACCCGCGATCACCTCACGGAGAGGATGAACGGGGAGATGCCGTTGTAAACAGCATCTCCCCATTTTGCCTAGTGACAGTGTCACTGGATCTCTGCTCCCTGTCATCGGAGCCGAGATCAGTGATGTGCCATGCCCAGCCCATCCCCCTGACAGTTAGAATCACTCCCCTAGGACATACTTAACCCCTCCACTCCCCCTAGTGGTTAACCCCTTCACTGCCAGTGTCATTTACACAGGAATCAGTGCATTTTTATAGCACTGATTGCTGTATAAATGACAATGGTCCCAAAAATGTGTCAAAAATGTTCGATGTGTCCGCCTTAATGTCGCAGTCCTGATAAAAATCACTAATCGCCGCCATTACTAGTAAAAAAAAAATTATTAATAAAAATGCCATAAAACTATCCCCTATTTTGTAAACGCTATAACTTTTGTGCAAACCAATCAATAAAAGCTTATTGCGATTTTTTTTTTACCAAAAATATGTAGAAGAATACGTATCGGCCTAAACTGAGGAAAAAAAAAATGTTTTTTTATATATTTTTTGGGGATATTTATTATAGCAAAAAGTAAAAAATAATGCGATTTTTTTTTAAATTGTTGCTGTAATTTTGTTTATAGCGCAAAAAAATACCACCAAAAGAAAGCTCTATTTGTGGAAAAAAAGGACGTCAATTTTGTTTTGGAGCCACATCGCACGACCGCGCAATTGTCAGTTAAAGCGAGGCAGTGCCGAATCGCAAAAAGTGCTCTGGTCAGGAAGGGGGTAAATCCTTCCGGGGCTGAAGTGGTTAATGTATGTTGTCAGATGCCTCCCAGTTCCTGTTTTGCTGTGATACGCTCATGTGAGGGTATTCGCACATACAGACGCTGGTGGAAGACCATTGGATGCGGAAACCTTCCCGTGGACACAGCAGATCTGTTTGCTCTTTTAAGGATGTTTGTTCATGCCTCAGCAAGGGCCTGGCCACTCCATGGCAACCGCATCTAAACTCCTAAGTAAGCAGATCTGCGTACATGGGAACCATAACATAACCACACAAAATTATTGCCCACTGAGCCATGATAGAGTATGGCTCGCATCATTGGTAGCAGTGGGAATGTGTATACGATCGTGTTCAGAACCATGTGCTTGCCGCATGGTTTTACACATGACCATCTGCACACATCACTACTGCATTTCTAGTTGAATATATACATGTCCGTGATTGGTTCTTTTGAAAGAATGCAAGTGTCTGCTTGAATGATTCAGAAGCCACCACCTTCCTTTGTTTATTCATGTTGACAGTATAAAAAAAGGAGTAAAAAGCATTCAAGGCAGGATTCTGCTGAGCTCAATGTGATACCAGCATCTGTTTGTGTTACTGAGCGACATACAAAGCGCACTTTGCCGGCATTATATGCGAGAGCTGTATTTGTGCTTCTAAGCACAAAAAAATTATATGCTTATAGGGAGAAGCTTAAAATTTCCCTGACATTATGGCGGGCCAGAAAAGAAGCCAACAGATCTCCCTATTTCAGCGGACCTCAAGGGGGAAGAGACATCCAGAACCAGACCAGCAAAGGACGGCCTAAGACAACCATACTTCAAGTTTTTTTAACATCTTTGCTGTTTTGTGTTCGGATCTTGATTCTCTGTCCACTGAATGAGGTCATTTCTGCCAGGCAAAGAACCTTATGTTTTTTTGTCGCTTTCTGTAAAATGACGGGACTTTTATTGTAGGTTATATTTTTGTCATTGTAAGTAGGTCTATTAATTGGGGAAGCACCTATATTTAAATCCTCTACAAGTCTCATTTAATACAGACCTACAGTGAATGCTGTGTGTGACTGTGCAGGCTGTGTAACTGTATGTTGTGTGTATGACTGAAAAGGCTGACACCGTGTGTTAAAATGGCTGCTGCATATGTAATTGACCATGTGGCTGAACGATGGAGGGGCAACCAGTATTGTTGATGGTCCTGTGTATCTGTTGACTTTCCAACTTTCAGAACAAAGTTATGTGTAATATGTTTGTGATGTATATGAGAAATAGAAATGGACCAAGACACATGTCCCCATAAGTGTAAAAATATTTTTAAGTAAAGGGTTTGGTTTTAAGTTGAAAATGCCTGCCGCATCTTCAAGCGACCATGCATTGTTGGGACATCACTTACAACAGGAGCTGTTTATTGAATGGGCTACACCCTATGGATGGTCTCAGGCTTCTAGGATCACTGTTTGTGTTCTCAAAGTCTTGCTCCCATAGAAGATGCCAGAGTAAGTTTATGAACTTTTATTTGGGAACAGAGTGTATGTTTGAGCCGTGTTATATTGTGTGTTTTATGTAACGTTGTGTGATTGGAGAGCCTGTGTTGTTTGGTCCAGGGCCGGTCCCAGGCGGGTGCACGGGGTGCAGTGCACCCAGGCGCCAGAGAGGTGGGGGCGCTGAAGCGCCAGAGTGCTCCCTTCCCTCCTCCTCCTCCCCTCCGTGTCCAGAAGTAGCTCTGTCTTCAGCAGCTCACCGCCGCGGAGCGGCCGCGCCGGCGCCGCTGTGCTTTACATTGCTAGAGCCTGTCCCCCCTCCCTCCTCCCCCTCCTGTCAGAGGAGAGCAGCCGCCGGAGATCGGAGCGGCTGGTCTCTGTGTTGAGAGAGACCAGCCGCGCAGTGACTTCGCTGGGGGGAGTGGGGCGGGGGGGAGGGGGGGCGGCCCGTGCCGGCAGCCTGACACAGGTTCTCTCTCTCATCCGCTGTCTCTAACTCCCGCCTAAGCTGATGCCTGCAGCCTGTCTCGATATGTTCACGGCTGCACACTGTCCTCTCTAGCTGCTGCCCGGGTGTTAATGTGTCTGTCTGTTACTGTACTGATAGAGGGAGGTTTGTCCCTGGGGCGGTCTGTGCTAATGGGGGGGTTGTCCTGGGGGGGGCGGTCTGTACTAATGGGGGGGTTGTCCTGGGGGGCGGTCTGTACTAATAGGGGGGTTGTCCTGGGGGCGGTCTGTACTAATGGGGGGGTTGTCCTGGGGGGGCGGTCTGTACTAATGGGGGGGTTGTCCTGGGGGGGCGGTCTGTACTAATGGGGGGGTTGTCCTGGGGGGGCGGTCTGTACTAATGGGGGGGTTGTCCTGGGGGGGCGGTCTGTACTAATGGGGGGGTTGTCCTGGGGGGGCGGTCTGTACTAATGGGGGGTTGTCCTGGGGGGCGGTCTGTACTAATGGGGGGGTTGTCCTGGGGGGGCGGTCTGTACTAATGGGGGTGTTGTCCTGGGGGGGCGGTCTGTACTAATGGGGGGTTGTCCTGGGGGGGCGGTCTGTACTAATGGGGGGGTTGTCCTGGGGGGGCGGTCTGTACTAATGTGGGGTTGTCCTGGGGGGTCTGTACTAATGGGGGGTGTCCTCGGGGGTCTGTTCTAATGGGGAGGTTGTCCTGGGGGGGCGGTCTGTACTAATGGGGGGTTGTCCTGGGGGGCGGTCTGTACTAATGGGGGGTTGTCCTGGGGGGTCTGTACTAATGGGGGGGTTGTCCTGGGGGGTCTGTACTAATGGGGGGTTGTCCTGGAGGGTCTGTACTAATGGGGGGGTTGTCCTGGGGGGTCTGTACTAATGGGGGGTTGTCCTGGGGGGGTCTGTACTAATGGGGGGGGTTGTCCTGGGGGTCTGTACTAATGGGGGGTTGTCCTGGGGGTCTGTACTAATGGGGGGGTTGTCCTGGGGGGTCTGTACTAATGGAGGGGGAGTTGTCTTGGGGGGGTCTGTACTAATGGAGGGGGGATTTGTCCTGGGGGGTCTGTACTAATGGAGGGATTTGTCCTGGGGGTCTGTACTAATGGAGGGGGGGTTTGTCCTGGGGGGTCTGTACTAATGGAGGGGGGTTGTTCTGGGGGGGTCTGTACTAATGGAGGGGGGTGTTTGTCCGGGGGGTCTGTACTAATGGAGGGGGGGGGTCCTGGGGGGGCTGTACTAATGGAGGGGGGTTTGTCCTGGGGGGGCGGTCTGTACTAATGGGGGGTTGTCCTGGGGGGCGGTCTGTACTAATGGGGGGTTGTCCTGGGGGGTCTGTACTAATGGGGGGGTTGTCCTGGGGGGTCTGTACTAATGGGGGGTTGTCCTGGAGGGTCTGTACTAATGGGGGGGTTGTCCTGGGGGGTCTGTACTAATGGGGGGGTTGTCCTGGGGGGGTCTGTACTAATGGGGGGGGTTGTCCTGGGGGTCTGTACTAATGGGGGGTTGTCCTGGGGGTCTGTACTAATGGGGGGGTTGTCCTGGGGGGTCTGTACTAATGGAGGGGGAGTTGTCTTGGGGGGGTCTGTACTAATGGAGGGGGGATTTGTCCTGGGGGGTCTGTACTAATGGAGGGATTTGTCCTGGGGGTCTGTACTAATGGAGGGGGGGTTTGTCCTGGGGGGTCTGTACTAATGGAGGGGGGTTGTTCTGGGGGGGTCTGTACTAATGGAGGGGGGTGTTTGTCCGGGGGGTCTGTACTAATGGAGGGGGGGTCCTGGGGGGGCTGTACTAATGGAGGGGGGTTTGTCCTGGTGGGGGGTCTGTACTAATGGAGGGGGGTGTTTGTCCGGGGGGTCTGTACTAATGGAGGGGGGGTCCTGGGGGGGCTGTACTAATGGAGGGGGGTTTGTCCTGGTGGGGGGTCTGTACTAATGGAGGGGGGTTTGTCCTGGTGGGGGGTCTGTACTAATGAAGGGGGGATTTGTCCTGTGGGGGTCTGTACTAGTGGAGGCGGGGTTCTCCTGGGGGGTCTGTAGTAATGGAGAGGGTTTGTCCTGGGGGGTCTGTACTAATGGAGGGGGAGTTTGTCCTGGGGGGGTCTGTACTAATGGAGGGGGGGGTTTGTCCTGGGGGGTCTGTACTAATGAAGGGGGGATTTGTCCTGTGGGGGTCTGTACTAGTGGAGGGGGGTTCTCCTAGGGGGTCTGTACTAATAGAGGGGGGTTTGTCCTGGGGTCTATACTAATAGAGGGGGGGTTTGTCCTGGGGGTCTGTACTAATGGAGGGGGGTTGTCCTGGGGGGGTCTGTACTAATGGAGGGGGGTTGTCCTGGGAGGGTCTGTACTAATGAAGGGGGGCTTTGTCCTGGGGGGATCTGTACTAATGGAGGGGGGGTTGTCCTGGTGGGGGTCTACTAATGGAGTGGGGGTGGTTTGTCCTGGGGGGGTCTATACTGATGAAGGGGGGTCTGTACTGAGAGAGGGGTTTATACTTAGTGGGGGTCTATACTTAGTGGAGGGAGGTCTGTACTGAGGGGTGACTAAAGTTGGTGGAAGGAGGGTGACACCATGTAATACCGCACCTGGTGACACCAACCCTAGTGACGTCACTGCAGCTGCAGGCTCTTCTTTCACCCCTTCCCCTCCCTCTCCCTCTCCTCCGCACGTGCACTGCTATACTAGTGAGCGGCGCTGGCCAGCACAGCCTCCCACTATGTTTCTTCCCCCGCCTTCATATCAGCCAGGGAAAAATAGAATAGAAAAAGGAGAAGAGGATTGTGGGACATGTAGTCCCGAGGACTGGCAGCCCCACTGTAACACGGAAACTGCAGTCCACACAGCAGGCTCAGCTGAATGGGAGAGAGAGAGATACAGGAGCCAGAGGGAAAGCCACACAGCCTGGTGCCATCCCTGGCGGAGAAAGGAATGGAGTCATTGCCAGAATACAGATCTGGGTGCTACCCAGCGGAGTCACCATGGGCAATTCAGAGAGAGCTTACTCCTGATCAGAGGAACCATCGCTGGGTCAGGTGAGAGGGCCAATCGGCCATTATCTACTAATGTCCATAGGAACTGCAGTCTCTGACCATCTCCTGTATTATATCTGCAGTCTCTGACCTTCTCTTGTATCATGTCTGCAGTCTCTGACCATCTCCTGTATTATATCTGCAGTCTCTGACCTTCTCTTGTACCATGTCTGCAGTCTCTGACCTTCTCTTGTATCATATCTGCAGTCTCTGATCATCTCCTGTACCATGTCTGCAGTCTCTGATCATCTCCTGTACTATGTCTACAGTCTCTGATCATCTCCTGTACCATGTCTGCAGTCTCTGATCATCTCCTGTATTATGTCTGCAGTCTCTGACCATGTCCTCTACTATGTCTGCAGTCTCTGACCATCTCCTGTATTATATCTGCAGTCTCTGACCTTCTCTTGTATCATGTCTGCAGTCTCTGACCATCTCCTGTATCATGTCTGCAGTCTCTAATCATCTCCTGTACTATGTCTGCAGTCTCTGATCATCTCCTGTACTATGTCTGCAGTCTCTGATCATCTCCTGTACTATGTCTGCAGTCTCTGACCATCTCCTGTATTATATCTGCAGTCTCTGACCTTCTCTTGTACCATGTCTGCAGTCTCTGACCTTCTCTTGTATCATATCTGCAGTCTCTGATCATCTCCTGTACTATGTCTACAGTCTCTGATCATCTCCTGTACCATGTCTGCAGTCTTTGACTGTCTCTTGTATCATGTCTACAGTCTCTGACCATGTCCTCTACTATGTCTGCAGTCTCTGATCATCTCCTGTACCATGTCTGCAGTCTCTGATCATCTCCTGTACTATGTCTACAGTCTCTGATCATCTCCTGTACCATGTCTGCAGTCTCTGACTGTCTCTTGTATCATGTCTACAGTCTCTGACCATGTCCTCTACTATGTCTGCAGTCTCTGATCATCTCCTGTACCATGTCTGCAGTCTCTGATCATCCCCTGTACTATGTTTACAGTCTCTGATCATCTCCTGTACCATGTCTGCAGTCTCTGATCATCTCCTGTACTATGTCTGCAGTCTCTGATCATCTCCTGTACCATGTCTGCAGTCTCTGATCATCTCCTGTACCATGTCTGCAGTCTCTGACCAACTCCTGTACCGTGTCTGCAGTCTCTGACCATCTCCTGTACCATGTCTGCAGTCTCTGACTGTCTCTTGTATCATGTCTGCAGTCTCTGATCATCTCCTGTACTATGTCTACAGTCTCTGATCATCTCCTGTACTATGTCTACAGTCTCTGATCATCTCCTGTACTATGTCTGCAGTCTCTGATCATCTCCTGTACCATGTCTGCAGTCTCTGATCATCTCCTGTATCATGTCTGCAGTCTCTGACCAACTCCTGTACCATGTCTGCAGTCTCTGACCATCTCCTGTATCATGTCTGCAGTCTCTGACCAACTCCTGTACCATGTCTGCAGTCTCTGATCATCTCCTGTATCATGTCTGCAGTCTCTGACCAACTCCTGTACCATGTCTGCAGTCTCTGACCATCTCCTGTATCATGTCTGCAGTCTCTGACCAACTCTTGTACCATGTCTGCAGTCTCTGATCATCTCCTGTATCATGTCTGCAGTCTCTGACCAACTCCTGTACCATGTCTGCAGTCTCTGATAATCTCCTGTATCATGTCTGCAGTCTCTGACCAACTCCTGTACTATGTCTGCAGTCTCTGATCATATCCTGTACCATGTCTGCAGTCTCTGACTGTCTCTTGTATCATGTCTGCAGTCTCTGATCATCTCCTGTACTATGTCTGCAGTCTCTGACCATCTCCTGTACCATGTCTGCAGTCTCTGACCATCTCCTGTACCATGTCTGCAGTCTCTGACTGTCTCTTGTATCATGTCTACAGTCTCTGACCATCTCTTGTATCATGTCTACAGCCTTTGACCGTCTCTTGTATCATGTCTGCAATCTCTGACCAGCTTCTGTACCATGTCTGCAGTGTCTGACTGTCTCTTGTATCATGTCTGCAGTCTCTGACCATCTATTCTATCTTGTCTGTAGTCTCCGACCATCTCCTGTATTATGTTTGCAGTTTCTGACCATCTCTTGTATCATGTCTGCAGTCTCTGATCATCTCCTGTACTATGTCTGCAGTCTCTGACCATCTCCTGTACTATGTCTGCAGTCTCTGATCATCCCCTGTACTATGTCTGCAGTCTCTGATCATCTCCTGTACCACGTCTGCAGTCTCTGATCATCTCCTGTACTATGTCTGCAGTCTCTGATAATCTCCTGTATTATGTCTGCAGTCTCTGATCATCTCCTGTACCATGTCTGCAGTCTCTGATTATCTTCGGTACCATGTCTGCAGTCTCTGTTCATCTCCTGTACTATGTCTGCAGTCTCTGATCATCTCCTGTACTATGTCTGCAGTCTCTGATTATATCCTGTACCATGTCTGCAGTCTCTGTTCATCTCCTGTACTATGTCTGCAGTCTCTGATCATCTCCTGTATTATGTCTGCAGTCTCTGATCATCTCCTGTACCATGTCTGCAGTCTCTGACCATCTCCTGTATTATATCTGCAGTCTCTGACCTTCTCTTGTACCATGTCTGCAGTCTCTGACCATCTCCTGTACTATGTCTGCAGTCTCTGACCAATTCCTGTACCATGTCTACAGTCTCTGTCCAGCTCTTGTATCATGTCTGCAGTCTTTGACCGTATCCTGTATTATGTCTGGGGACTCTTTCTAACAGAAGCCCTCTCTGTGTGGATCAGAGAGTCTCCCCTCCAGGTCTCATTAGTGTTCTCTCTTCCTGTATTTTCTTTATTGTTAAGAGATCGTGGGAGGATTTCAGGGTAACAAAGACTTCTTAGGGGAGCAGCTCTGTATTTGAGTCGTTGCCATAGAATCATTTGTAAAGGGGTGGAGTTGGTAAGATGACCACGCCCATGTGGGGGCGCCAGAAATATTTCTGCACCCAGGCGCCGGTGACCCTAGGATCGGCCCTGGTTTGGTCCCTATTGGTATGTAGCCTAAAATGTTTGTAAGTGTTCATGTGGTGTCTCAAATGTATAGTTTTGTGGGGAGAAGTTTATGTTTCTAGTGAAGAAGTCTGTTTTTGGTGGGATCAACAACTGCATTTCATGTGTTAATGGCACCATTTTGTCGTGGCCTGGCTTTCATCCGCTATTTTCCATTCTTGTAGTCACCATGTGGCAACTACCATTTTGTGTCCGCTGTTTTTGGGTGGAATTGCAATTTTGGTTTGTAGAGGCGCAGTTTAAGGCACCGTTTCCTTTTAAGTGAATTCAATCTTTTCAGGTTTGGCTGTTTTTATACTTTTTACATACTTTTCAGTGAAACTGTTGCTTTTTTTTTGTATTGAATTTTTTTTTTTTAATGAAATCTCTACTTTGCATTGAATTTACTAGCTTTAACTGAGTTTTTGTACTTTTAGAAGTGTGTGTGTTATTTTTATTTTTAATTGTTTATAGCCTGCAGTAGAAAAGAAAGGCTTTGGTTGACCTCCTTGAGCCATCTTTCTGCAGGAGTTTTGTTGCGCTGTTGTGTGGTATTTCGGTCTCAAAACTTGTGGTTTACTGCCCAGGAGATATGTGAGTCAAGGGGGATTCCCTCCCATTTGCAATATGGGGGTTTATTCCACCCTTTCCTGGACAAAAGTTTTTTAAATTGTTGAAGTCTCCTATATGATGTTAGCCATAGATTTTTTTAATGTCTTGATAGACATAATATGAGACTAGGCTTCCCCTCCCCCTCCCTCTTCCTGTTCATTGATATTTCAGACAGGAAGTTCTTTGCAAGTATGCAACGGGAAGTTGGTGGGAGGAGCTGGGGGTCTTTTGACTCATGTTTGGAAGTTTGTTTGATTTTTAAATTTAATTCCAGTTGTTTTAAACTGTAATACAGTTTTGGGTAGAGAGCAAATAGGAGGCATCCAAGTTATTGTTGTAATATCTAGGTACAGATAGAAGCCATAAGATTGTTTTGAATAGTGGAGGATTTTCATGGAGTTTTGTAGTTGTCAGACAAACACATTTAGAAGGCTGTATATCGTGAGACCGGTTGGGCCGTGTATAATAGTCGGAATTCCAGTGTGCGATAGTATTAGCATACACGTGAGGAGTAGTATGCTAGCAGCCCTGCTCAGGCCGTGTACAATAATAGGGAAGTGGGGGCTGGTTAAAGTTATAAAGGCGCAAACAATAACCGCTTTGAAAGTAAAGCGCAGGGTTCTCTGGAGTTCACCAAAAAAAGCGATTCTAATCGTCATGGGCAATGGGTCGTCCATGCACTCCAGTCAGACAGCTGCACAATGCATGAAATCTGGGTATGGGGGCTAAGGCCATTAGACCCCTTAAAGATTGGCATATATGGTTAGAGGGTACAGTAAGGTGTATTCCTTTGGAAGGTATTTTTGATGTCTGGAGGTACGGGACCCCAGAATAAAAAATATCTTGGAAGTAGTTCAGCTGTGGCTTCAGAAATCTGTAGTGATGAGTGAGTAGATGGATGTTTAGTAAGTTCCATCTAATTGTTTTGTTTTTTTCATTTTTGGTTTGGGAACTATGAAATATCTCCCCCACATTTGTATCTAAATGTTTGTCTCATGTTTGTATGTAGTAACAAGAATATGTTTGAACCTACCGCGACAGTCCTCTTATGTGTTGCGGGTGTTGTATTTTAGTAGGAACGTGAAAGTAAGGGTTACAGAGGGTTAAATTATTGTTGGTTTTGAGGAATGTCAGTGATAATTTAGCAATGTACACGAATGTTGTATTGTTTGCCATTCTTTGCAGGTTAAATATGAAGGATAGAGTAATAACTTTTGTTTATAAGGATCTTTTCAGGTCCAAGGAGTTTCTAAAAGTGTATGTACATAGAAAGCAGGTGTATAAGAAGGTAAAAGTATCATAGGCTATTTCACTGTTTCATTGGTTTTTTTTTTCTGCAGCATTCTAAACCCTGCGTGTCTTCCTCCAGTTTGTAATGAGGAGGAAAAGGGGGGATGATAGTGGAGAGAATGACAAATTTTGAAACCAATACTAATCACTCTAATTCTAGCCAAGTTTGTGACCTAGTAGGAACGACAGGTTCCACGACTTTCTTCCTTTGATGGAATTTGAATCAGCAGTCTGGTGAAGGACGCTCCCATAAGAACCTTTTCATCAATGGTTCCAGGTATTACACCCCAAATCGTAAGTAGGGATGGGCCAAACGGACCCCTCTTTGGTTCGTACCAGAACTTTAGAACACCACAAAAGTTCGGACCCGAATAATGAAACCCATTAAAGTCAATGGGACCCGAATGTCAAAAATCAAAAGTGCTCATTTTGAAGGCTTATATGCAAGTAATTGGGCATACAATGGTTATAGTGGCCTGGGTCCTGCCCTGGGGGACATGTATCAATAAAAAAAAAGTTTGCAAAAAACGTCATTTTTAAATGAGCAGTGATTCTTTGAATTTTAAAGTGAAAGCATAAAAATGAAAAAATCCTTCCAATATAGTGCCTGGGGGTCCCCTTAGTCTACCTGCAAAGTGGCAGATCTGTACCATTTCTAGAATCTGCTGCAGCAATAATTTCATTTATAAAGCCAAAAGAAAATGAAATTTTCCCTGCAAGCTGCCTTTATTTTGCTCAGCAACAGCTGGTGAGCCAGTGTGTATGATGAGGCCACAATGTAGTGCACTGGGAACAAGATTAGAGTTTTTTTGGATACATTCTGGTGTCACTTTGACTTTGAATAGAAATACCGGGTGCGTAAAAATTGGTCTTTGGTGGCGCCTTCCCACCGTAACCCTATTGAGGTAGTCTTGATGAAAAATTGCAATGATATGCACCTGTCAAACAGGTGCAGAAAAATTACTTTGTGGACAAGGAGGCAGGTTTATCCACTCTGGCAACTGCAGGGGACTGCACACTGGTCTCTGCTTGTGTGACATAGGATGAGGAGGATGAGAAGGTTTATTAAGCCAGTCCACCACCTCCTCTGCATTCTGTGGCTGGACAGCATGGGCAAACTCACTAAACAGAGGAAATTATGCCCTGCCTGAGGACTGATGACCACCACGTCCACCTTTACCTGTGGACACATTTGATGCTGGCCCCCTTACAGTGGCAAGGGAACATCTGCCTCTCCTTGTCCTCCCAGACATTATTGGGAGGGAGGGGGCGGTGCTTATAAGCAAATGTAAAGAAGAAGTGGTGGTTGGTGAACTTTAATTTGAGTACTCCCACTACACAGACACACTCCACGGATACACTATAATATACTGCAATATAATGCGCCAAATGTACAGTGACACACAGAACTATATGGACATTAAAACTGGCAGTAACGCACGCAAAACTATATGGTGTTAAACTGGCAGTAACGCACACAGAACTATATGGCGTTAAACTGGCAGTAACGCACACAGAACTATATGGCATTTGTGACAGACCTAGCCGGGAGAGAGACTTTTGGAGGGGACTGAATGCTAGCCTCTTGCCGATCGATCGTGGGCCCTGGCATTTGGGGGAACAGTGCTCTTTGTGAGCTGTATGCCTGGGGATCCTTGAGGTGGTATTACTGTGGATTCGGGTCCTGGTCCCCCAGGACACACAGACTCTGGGGACCCTGGATTTGCCATATTAGAATAGTGACTGATTCATACCGTTGGGACTCCTACTGTTAAATGCTAATGTCATCAATTCCAGCTACCTGTCTGTTGTCTGCTAGAATGTGTATTGTAAATAAGTCTCTAGTACGGGATCTAAGAGTCATTAGATCCCTATTGTTGTTTGTGTTAATTAACTCTGCTATTGTGATAATGTTGATTGGGTTTTCTGAGCTACAAGACGGCCAGTCTGGCCTAAAGGTCATGTGTTTAGAACAGTCTGACAGCAAAATGACATTTCGAAGGAAAAAACCCTTTAAAACTTCGGAGTTCCCCTGTGGGGAATTCCCATGCCGTTTTTATCAATGAACTTCTATGTGTATTGTCGGCAATACAATAGCCGCGAGTAGTTTCCTTCGAAATGTCATTTTGCTGTCAGACTGTTCTAAACACGGGAAACATGGGCCCCTTTACAGGCATACTATAGACACCCCCCAGCTACAAAATTTAAAGGGATATTACACTTTTATTGTTTGACTTTAAGCATTATTAAAATCACTGCTCCTGAAAAAACAGCCGTTTTTAAAACTTTTTTTTGCATTGATCCATGTCCCCTGGGGCAGGACCCAGGTCCCCAAACACTTTTTATGACAATAACTTGCATATAAGCCTTTAAAATTAGCACTTTTGATTATTCATGTTCGTGTCCCATAGACTTTAACGGTGTTCGCGTGTTCGAACAAACTTTTTTCCTGTTCGCATGTTCTGGTGCGAACCGAACAGGGGGGTGTTCGGCTCATCCCTATATCACAGGCAGGCAGCTACAGCATTTACAGTTAGTGTAGTGCATCCACTGCACAGTGTGCACCTAAAGCTACCTGGAGACAATTGCTGTTGTTCTGCTCCTATTAATACCACAGGCAGGCAGCTACAGTAGTTACAGTAAGTGTACTGTGTCCTCTGCACAGTGTGCACCTAAAGCTACCTGAAGAAAATTGGTGGTCTTCTTCTGATCCTATATTAATACCACAGGCAGGCAGCTACAGTATTTACAGGCCTGTTCATTGATGCTGCCTTTGTATCGAAGAACTTGATTCCGCTGTAGCTGCATGACACTCCACTTGCCATTGAGGCTCTTGACAGGAGACCTCCACAGCCTGCCCATGTGACTCATGAGTCTGTTCCGTTGTCCATGGCCATAGGGGCCCTCCATCATGAGATAATCCAATTTATTTCCTCACCTAAGTTTCCGCTGGTTATTGGTTATCCTTGGTTACAGAAGCACAACCCTTCTTTTGATTGGCTCCGTGCGGAGGTTCTGTCCTCGCCACAGTGCAGTGAGAGATTCTTCCAGAAGGTAGCCAAGGTCCTGTGCACCTCTTCACTCTCCTCCCTGCCAGAGGAATACTGCGATTTTAGCGATGTCTTTGACAAAGGTCAAGCTGGTACTTTGCCTCCACACCGGTCATATGATTGCACAATTGACCTCCAACCTGGTGCCATACCCCCTCGCGGCCGGGTTTACCCTTTGTCGGTATTGGAGAATAAGGCTATGGAGGAGTACAGTATGTTGCAGATGCACTTTCTTGTGGTTTCATCCGCAAATCCTTGTCTCTTATTGATGCTGGTTTCTTTTTTGTGAAGAAGAAGAGTGGTGAACTGAGACCTTGTATCGATTATAGGGGGTCTCAATTATTTCACGATTAAGAATGCCTATCCCATTCCATTAATTATGGAGTTATTTGACCACCTCAAGGGAGCAACAGTTTTCACGAAGTTTGATTTGAGAGGGGCATACAATCTTGTCAGGATTAAGGAGGGCGACGAGTGGAAAACTGCGTTTAATACCAGATCAGGTCATTATGAGTATCTCGTAATGCCTTTTGGTCTTTGTAACGCTCCGGCAGTCTTCCAGGAGTTCATTAAGGATGTCCTCCGAGATTTGTTGCAGTTATGTGTGGTGGTTTATCTCGACGATATCCTCATATTTTCCAAGTCCTTGGAGAGCCACCACACAGATGTCTGTCGTGTGCTTCAGAGACTACGAGAGAACAATCTCTATTGAAAATTGGAAAAGTGACAACCATTGTGAACAGGTGGAATTCCTGGGCTATGTCATTTCCATTGCTGGTTTTTCGATGGACCCAGAGAAACTTTCAGCGGTCCTACAGTGGCCTCGACCCGTGGGTTTACTTCCTCTGCAGCATTTTCTTGGCTTTTCCAACTATTATCGGAAGTTTATTCGTAACTTCTCGTCTTTGGTCAATTCCTATGTGGCTATATTTCTGACCATCATAATAACTGGTCAGACCTCTTACGGTGGGTGGCGTTTGCTCACAATAGTGCCTTGAATTCAGCTTCCAGCCTTCCGTGTTGCCTGCCTCGTTTGTTCCGCAGAGTATTCCTGCTTTAGCGGAGCATCTCCGTGGTCTTTGTTCCACTTGGGCATAAGTCCAGGAGGCTTTGCGACATGCTAACGATAGGTACAGACTCCATGCTGACTGCAGAAGCCTGCCTGCGCCTTCCTACCAGGTTGGGGACAGAGTCTGGCTGTCGTCTCGCAACCTCTAACTTCGTGTTCCTTCTTTGAAGTTCGCACCTTGGTTTATTGGGCCTTTCTGTATGTTTCGCAGGATTAACCCAGTGGCTTACGCGTTGGACCTTCCTCCTAGTATTCGCATCTCTAATGTGTTTCATGTCTCCTTATTGAAACCTTTGGTCTGCAAACGCTTTACCACCTCGGTGCCACATCCTCACCCTATACAGGTTGAGAACCATGAGGCGTATGAAGTACAATCCATTGTTGACTCCCGTAGGTTCCGTGGGTGCATACTGTACCTGGTGCATTGGAAGGGGTACGGTCCAGAGGAACGCTCTTGGTTCTCATCCTCGGACGTACATACCCCTGTCCTCCTCTGTGATTTCCATAGGCGTTTTCCCCTCAAGCCTGGTGGTCCTCCGTGGGATAAGGGTCGTTGAGGAGGGGGTACTGTCAGGGCTGAGCTCAGCCCTTCCTTCTCTGAGCTGGCCGCTGAGCTGTCGTCTAATTGCCAGCTCCTTTCTCTCCACAGTGACTCAGCTGTTGATGATCTGCTCGTCAGTCCTGCCTACTTAAAGCCGTCCAGCTCACTTCATCTCTGCCTTCACTTTTGGTCACATCTCAGAGACTTTCTCTTGCGTTCCTGTTGAAGTTTTGCTCAGCTGACGTCCCTTCTGCTTCCTGATCCTGCTTGCTGTACTACTACATTGATCTCTGGCTCTCTGACATTGGCATTGGCTGACTACCCGATCTAGTTACTGAACTCTGGCTATTGTTACTGTATTGACTACGCTTACCCTGTTTACCTTTTTATTATTATTAATCAAGTGTGGTTAACTGTACTTCTGTCTCGGTCTGATTCATGGTTTCTGACAGTGTCCTCCCTATAAGTCATCCCTCCTTAAGAACAGAGTCTACAAGTCAAGCCGTGTTATGAACTCATATGGACTGTAAGGACTGATTCATTTCCAGGTGTAAGCAGAAGATCAAGATTCATTGAGGGACACATGGGAGCATATGACAAAGAGGAGGAGCTGTTGTGGAAATTTTTATTAAGGTATGTTGTCAGATGCCCCCCAGTGTCTGTTTTGCTGTAATATGCTCATGCGAGGGTATTCGCACATACAGACGCTGGTGGAAGACCATTGGATATGGAAACCTTCCTGTGGGCACGGCAGATCTGTTTGCTCTTTTAAGGATGTTTGTTATGCCTCACCAAGGGACTGGCCACTCCATGGCAACCGCATTTAAACTCCTAAGTAAGCAGATTTGCGTACATTGTAACCATAGCATAACCATACAAAATTATGGCCTACAGAGCCATGGTAGAGTATGACTCGCATCATTGGTAGCAGTGGGAATGTGCATGTGCACACGATAGTGTTCAGAGCCATGTGCTTGCCGCATGGTTTTGCACACGACCATCTGCACACGTCACTACTGCACTTCTATTTGAATATATACATGTGGGTATAAATTCAAATATATACATTTGTGTGTGATTGGCTATTTTGAAAGAATACAAGTGTCTGGCTGATTCTGAAGCCACCACCTTCCTTTGTTTATTCACGTTGACAGTATAAATAAAGGAGTAAAAAGCATTCAAGGCAAGATTCTGCTGAGCTCAACGTGATACCAGCGTCTGTTTGTGTTACTGAGAGATATGCAAAGCGTGCTTTCCCGGCTTTATATGAGAGAGCTGTATTTGTGCTTTTAAGCACAAGAAAATTATATGCTTATAGGGAGAAGCTTAAAATTTCCCTGACACTATCAGCTTAGGAACACTTGTGTATTTACCTTGGAAGGCTGGCAGGCTGTCAAGATTTTGGTGCAAAGTAGTAGAAAAAAGTTTTTGGACTTTATGTTGTAAAAATTGAAGATCAACGATGAATTCCAGGTATTGATATTCTATACATATTTACATTGGTTTAACTTAGACTGATGCCCATGGAAGCTGGGAATCACTGAAGTAGACACTGCTATTCCTGCTGCATTCTGAACAATGGACATCACCACCCTGCCTCTCCAACTTGAACAGCACATGCACTAATGGAAGGCGTGCTAGGTCAAAGGATAAAAGAGTTGAAGATCTCGATTGCTTACACAGATATTGCTGGCCAGTAGCTCTCCTTATCCAGCAATTAGCTTCCCAACACAGATTCACACAGGAAAGCTCTATTTTGAGTCTATTCATTCAAGATTCTTATTTAAAGTGTGACCCTAATGAAGGAGGACTTTTTTCTGACTCCCGAAATACATTGGCTGTTTTTTATTATAAACTAATAAATTAATTTGGACTCTTTTATCCTTTGACCTGGCGCTTCTTCCATTAGTGAATGTTTTATTTCTGGTAAGCTGCCGGGGTACCCATTGGAGTTTAACCTTGCCTGTTGTGAGGAGCCTAACCTGAGCAAGTGAGCTCTCACGGCACCTCTTGAATGCTTTTTCTTCATTGCTGCCTCTCTAACTTGTCTGATCAGAGAATGCTTTGCACTCAGTCAGAAAATGCAAAGCATTCTCTGAATAGCACCATGCTGAGCAGCTGAACTCCTGAGTTCAGTAGGCAGAAGTGCAGTCACTTGGCATGGGACCCAGAAGTAAATCGAGATCACTGGAGTAGATGTGTCTGCTTCAGTGATTTCCAGGTTCCAAGGACACCAGCCAAGAATAGTATATGCATAGTTACATTGGTCCATCCCTGAAATTCATCTTTAATTTCTCCACATTGCCTATTGATACAGAGGTAACAAGAGCTTGTTTTACTGCTTGTTCAGAATATGTAAATACTCAGGGGTTCACAATATGAACATAGTCACTTCAAAAAAGACTGTAGAAATGTATATTTTTTTTTAATGTACTCATGTCCAAAAGTTCAAAAACCAATCAATGTACAGGATTCTATGGAAATTGTGGACTTTTTCAACATATTTGAACAGGCAAACATTATTTTTTTTTAAACAGTGCCTACAGATAAAGGTGATATACTTGAATAAGAGCACAACAAAAAGCCCACTATTTTTTAACCATAGCAAAAAATAAGGCAAAACAAGTTAAAGTGGTTGTAAACCTCTGACGTGAAAAATAAACAAAACATATCCTTCTATAATGTATACCATCTATAATGTATCCAAAAGCAATGAGTGTGATTTCTGTCTAGTTCCTCTGCTATCTGCATGAGTCACTAATGAAAGGTTTTTCCAACTCTAAGAGATCGAGGAGGCGGGGGAAGGGAGTTCCATCACATAGCCTGTGATTGATAGCCTTAGCTGTGCATGTGTTCCTGTGTGCTGTAGAAGGGGGGGGTGTCCTTTCCCTCCACTCAGCTCTGATGTTACACTCAGCTCTCTTCTCTAAACGGTGCAATGTGTGACATTAGATCCCCACACTTTGCCTCTGGAAGCTCAGGCAAGCTTGGAAAAGTCTGGACTGTGAACTGATGTTGAGAAGTGATGGTCATCAGCCTGCCACTCAACTCAACCAATCAGAGGACACTTGGTATTCATTCACAGAATACAAAGCCACCTATGAATGGCTGAGCGCCACTCTGCAATTTTCTGGGTGTGAGAAGGGAAGTATCTGTCTCACAGCTTCAACCCAGCACTGTGTATTGTATGTAGCTAAAGCTACATGCAGTTCATACAGTGCCTAGAGACCCTGAAGCAGTTAATGAAGGAAATAGTTTGTTTGGACCAGCTTGGTCCAAACAAACTATTTAAAGTCACAGGAACTATTTAAAGACAAAGGAAGTTAAAGGAAACATGGAAATCAGCTTTAAAGTTCCATATCAACATGGGGCAAGGTGCTTTGGGGTGGGGGGCAGAGCCCCCCCGCCCCAAAGCACCCACCCCCCATTTTGACGGCATGTGGCATGGTATGATTCAGGAGGGGGGCACTCGCTCATCTAGCTCATCCTATCCTGGCCTGCCAGGCTGTGTGCTCTGATAAGGGTCTGGTTTGGATTTTGTGGGGGACCCCTTAAAATCCATACCAGATTCGGACCCGATGTTTGCCAGCGCCTCACAATTGTTCTGGGGAGAGGCAGAACAGTGGGCTTCCTATGTAAACAAGGCAGGCCGCCATTCTGTGAGAGGGGAAGATGGAGATCTTGTGTTCCTGCTAAGCAGGAACACAGATCTGTCTTCCCCCAGTCAAAGCACTCTCCACACAGTTAGAAAGCACTCCCTAGGAGCATATTCGGTGCATTTTTAGCACTGATCACTGTATTGGTGTCACTGGTCCCCAAAAAGTGTCACTTATTGTCAGATTTGTCCACCGCAATGTCACAGTCCTGCTAAAAATCACTGATCGCTGCCATTACTAGTAAAAACAATAAAAAAATAAAAATTTCATAAATATATCCCATCGTTTGTAGACATTTTTTTTTTTTTTAATTTGTTTAAAGCACAAAAAAAAAGCACAGAGGTGATCAAATACCACCAAAAGAAAGCTCTATTTGTGGAAAAAAAAGGACATCAATTTTATTTGGGTACAGCAACGCACTACAGCGAAATTGTCAGTTAAAGTAACGTAGTTCCATATTTCAAAAAATGGCCTGGTCATGAATGGGGGCAAACCTTCCGGGGCTGAGGAGGATAAATGTGATTTGACTAGTTTTTTTTTCTTTAGAAAATGGAAAATTTCCTATCAAATACAGGCACTTCCAGGCACTATATTTTGTTATTGTTGTCACTTTAAGCATCATTAAAATCACTGCTCCTTTAAAAAATTTTTTGTATTGATACATGTCCCCCAGGGCAGTAACTTCATAGATAGATGGCTTGGTTGGGACGGTTCCAGTCCTTCCTGGCCGCCCTAGTGGGAGAACACGCTGTAATGGCTGTTGGACTTTGAGTGTACCCCACTCTAAGGGATTCTTGCACAACACGTCTCACCAGAGATTACATTTTCTGGATATCACCATCCCCTTTCTCCAACCGCCCGGGCATAGCATGGCTCACACAGAGACTTGCCCTCTGTGACCTGAGTCCCGCATCCCCAGCAGGCTCCCTCCTTGGAGTGGCTGACATGGCGGTGGGTGCGGTGCCTAGAAAAGGTTTCAGAGCTTGGAGGGGTTGGGATTTTTAAGTGTTTTTGTGCAATCTGATTTGATAGGTAATTACACTTTTATAACAAAGCAGTGTGGTACTGTGGATAAAATATCGACAGTCACAGCCAAAACTAACTAAAAATTACTTTTTGTAATGAATCAGACTAGGATGATGCTTCTGTATGTAATGCATGCTAAATGTAAACAAATCAATTACATATGTAAAATATGTGACACCAGTATCCGTTGATGCTGGTGCTGTCCATGAGAATCATACTGTTCCATAACACCATATACTGGTATCTCTAAAGTGGAGTTCCACTCACATTTCTGTGTTTGCACCTTCATAGCAAGTTAAAACCACAATGGACGTTTTACTTTTTTTTGTTTGTTTTTTGGCTTGATTTACCTTGTTTCCATGGGGTAATCTGTTTTCTTCTGAGGTACGTCATTTCCACAATCAGATCGTGCCCTCCTCCCCCCCCCCCCCAGCTGCCTTCTGGGACACACAGGGATGATTCAGAAAGCACCACCTGAAGGCTTCACTGCCAGTTTCCCTTACTAGCAATGGCGGCGCCTGCACCCCGAAGCCGATGGATGGACCAGCTTGGGGTGCCAATATCATGGGCTCCCTGGAAAGGTAAGTGTTATTATATTGAAAGCAGCTACAGTATTTTTAGCTGCTGACTTCATTTTTTTCCCCCAGGCTGTAACTCCACTTTAAGTATGTAATGGTAAGATATGGTGTTTTTCCCATGTCACCCTCATGCTCGAGTTTTAAAAGTGGAACCTTTCCTTGCTGTATGGTATTTTTTTTTTTTGTTGCATTAGCACATGTCTCCTATGCCAGTGCCCAACTCCCTATGTTCTTTGTCTTGCCTTTTAGCACTGAAAATAGCCAGATTTCTTTATTAAGATTGACCCCATATAGACTTCAATGGGGTTTTTATTGCAGTTTGAAATTTTTGGACCTTTTGGTGGGTTTGATGAATGACCCTCATCCTTTAAAAAAGGAAGTTCAATAAATGCTCCTCCTGGCATGTTTGCCAACTCCAGGGATATTGTATATGTAGTTTCTGATACCTTACCTCTATTTGGCATCAGCTGTGAATCTGAGTTCTGGATTTTTTTTTATTATTTGTCTGTATCATCACCCTAATATCCCAGGTAGTTGTTTTTGTTGCTGTTATTATTGATCTAGGTATTATTTGACCTACTGATAATCTTTTGGAATAATATCCTTGGCAATTTGATTTTTGCACTTTTATGAAATTACAGTATGTGATTAGGATATCCTTTGCATGTCTGTAATCTGTTTTTTTGTTTGTAAAAAAATGTATTAAAAGGAAAAGTTTTTACCTTCTGTCCACTGGCCTAGGTGAGGAAGATGTCATATTTTATTTGACATGATCCTCGGGAGCACAAAGCAGCCGAAATCTCATGAGATGGTTTTCTCCTCCTCTACATTCCCCAGAAATCTTTCAGAAAGCACAATGTCACGCCCAGTGGAAGACAGAAGTAAAATAAGGATAAAATCTACCTTTTTTTTTTTACATATTCATGTACCTAGTAACATTAGGTGTTTTTTTTTTTTTTTAATAAGGGTGTGGGGGGGGGGGGGGGAGACAGTATATGTGGACCTTGCAATGTACAGTAAGGTCTGCTTTACTATTCCACTTAAAAAAAAATGCTACCTGAATTTTTATTTTAAGTAATATAAACTAAGAGACTAGTAGGAATATGTAAGAATATAGGTTTGGCACCAACTGAAATTTTGCCAAATTTAAACAGGTCAGAAGTAACTTCTGAGATATTATTTGAAGACACACACTGTAGCATGTTCATACTTTTTTTGAAATTATGAGCATGCTACAATAATGCATCACAATCTCTTTAAAATGTAAGGCAAGGTTTGACTTAGTAGGATAATCCTTTATATGTTTTTAAATTTGAAAAGGTTAAGTCAGTTTCCTTAAGACTGTTGTAACCTTGATTGACTTTGAAGAACATTTGCTGTATTCACAGCTTCACAGTCTGTAAATGAACTCCATAAAACCAGATTTGTTAAAGTGATATTCTGCAAAATCCTTAATTTCTCAGCTGTCTGTTAAGCATTACAATAGACTAATTTTCCAATTAGCAGATGATTCCCCCATACGGTATTAAGACATTCTGCATTTTTTCTGTGTTTATTATGAGAATTGTAGGTGATTTACACATGGGCTGTCTTAACAGCTGTTCATATTTTAGCTCTCTTTCACAGATTAAACTGACATCTGTTTTAAAAATGAATAAAACCAAAAGTGTATTAATTAAAAACAGAAAATCCCAAAATGATTCTTCAAAATTTAGGAGATGTAAAAGTCCTTCACTTAATCTCAGAAAGCAAGACACATATTCATTCGAATCATCTGAAATACGGAGCATAAAATGCTAATACAAACTGCTTACCAGATCTGTTGTATCTCAAATGATAGAGACCAGAAGCGCTTGTGCATTAGCCTGCTGGCAGGTGAACTCACAGTGATTGAAAGCAGAGAGGAATCCACCTGTTTATCCAGGAATCAGCAAGGAAAAAACTTCACTCTCCAGGACACTCTCATAAAAGCCAGGATCTGGGTATTCTCATGAAAGGAGGAATACAAGAGGGCTTCATGGTGCAGTATGTTCTAGCAAAAGTATTTATTTAAAAACAAATCATACAAGGAAAAAGTCCATAAATACAAGCAGGTAAGAAAAGTAGGTTTGAATCAGCCATGGTGTCTACCAGTCAGCTGTTCAGTGTGGTGAGGTCTCAGGCTCATGCTCCACCCGACCTTATTTGGAGATTAGATTTTATTTCCTCCAGACGTAAGGAGCCCCCCCCCCCCATCCTCTTTGTTGAGTTATTTACTTTAAGGTCATCACAAAGTTCACAATATGGACCACTTATATATTATTTATACATGTTGATCATATCCCTCCCTAATCTCCTCTTCTCAAGAGAATAAATTCAGTTCCTCTAATCTTTCCTCAATACTGAGCTCCTCCATGCTTCATATCAGTTTAGTTGCCCTTCTCTGCACTTGCTCCACCTCTCTGATGCTTTTTGTGAACTGGTGCCCAAAACTGAACTGTGTATTCCAGATGAGGTCTTATTAGTGATTTGTAAATGATCTCTCTCTCTCTGGAGTCTATACCTCTTTTAATACAAGAGAGGATTTTGCTCACTTTGGAAACTGCAGCTTGGCATTGTATGCTATTATTAAACTTATGGTCTACCAGAACACCCAGATCCTTCTCCACTATGGATTGCCCCAGTTCTACTCCCCCTAGTATGTATGATGCATGCATATATTTAGCCTCCAAGTGCAAAACTTTACATTAAACCTCATTTGCCACACAGTTGCCCCATTAAACAGTGCATTGAGGTCAGCTTGTAAGTTTCAGACATCCTGTAAGGATTTATTTATAGAAGAGTGCTGAAACAGGAAATTGCTGGATGATTTTCAGCTGTTCCCTGTGCCCTGAATCTTTTTTTATTCCTGACTTCCCAATGCTGACTTGGCTCTGGACTTTTCTCTGTTCTGACCTCCTGTTGTGACTCAGCTAAAGTGGATGTAAACCTGAAAAAAAAATGTTTTAATGAAGACTTCTACCTGGTTCAGTAGAGGATGTCAAGTCATCTATGCCCAGTCTTACCACGAAAGTTAATCCAGCTCTGCGCAATCCTCTTGTTGTTTTTTTAGTAAGATAAAAAACGACACACAGATAAGTTTGCCTGTGACGGACATCTGATTTCTTTATCTCATGAACAAGCATGAGAGCAGAGAGTGTTACGAATCCAGCTTCACATCCCTTCTTTTATTCTCCAGCTCTCCCAGGATTGGTTGCTCCACACCTCAGCATGATTGGGTATGCTGAAATCATGTGGTGCCTTTCCTGAGTTTTGACTGGATGTTACTCATCATGGGACGTGATCCTCGGTCAGGAAAAGATCAGTGTGACTAAGGAGGATTTACATGGTGCAGGAGGCTAGCATGTGTATATATACATTCATACTGTGCCATTAGTTAATACTGAGTGAGTGGTGGGTTTACCTATAGCGCTCCCTATAGCTCTTAAAGCGGCCGACATACACCTACGGCGATTTGTGCAGCCGTGTCAATCTGCCAAAGTATAATGACAGAGGCTGGTCGGCAAGTGGTTAATGATAGCAAATATTCATGTGAAAACAGCTTGAAGTGGTAAACAAATAGCATGCAACATAGTTTAGGCACAGTATATTAGACAGTGTGGTGTCTTCTGAGTTTGCAACAAAAGTGATCAGAATGCTTATGCAAACATTTGTTGGCTATTGTTTCAATCCCAGTTTATCCTGGGGGTTATCTAGTTTATCTCTTATGCCATGTACACACGAGCGGACTTTTCATCGGACTTAACCCCGAAGGACTTTTCAACAGAGTTCTGCTGAAACGGACTTGCCTACACACGATCACACCAAAGTCCGACCGTCTAGAACACGGTGACGTACACCAGGTATGACGGGACTATAAAACGGAAGTGCAATAGCAAGTGTGCCACCCTTTGGGTTTCTTCTGCTAATCTCGCGTTTACCCCGTGTTAGTAGAAGTTTGGTGAGAGATGATTCGCCCTTTTCAGACTTGTGTTTTTTCAGATAGTTTAACTGTTGTTCAGTTTGTGCTTGTGGGGTTTGTATCTGCTTTTCAGTGCCTGTAGTCAGTTTGCATTTGTTCATTCAGTGCGTTCTTGCCCGCTCGTTGCTGATTTTCAGCTCGCTCTTCACAGGCCTTGCTGTTCTTCAGTGTGCGTTCTGTTTAAGTTCGTTCTGACCAGCCGACCGTTTTGAAGCCATGTTGCATGTACACACTCGTCGTAGAGTTCACGCTTTGTTTGGGCTTGGTGTTGTAGTTAATTCTTCGACCCAAGCCCAGTCCATGAACAAGGTGGGGAGGAGTTCATGGACCAAGAATTGGTTGCTCCAGCGTGACCAATTCTCTCACATGCCTTTGCTTCGTGAGATCCGTGAGAATAATCCTGACGATTTCAGGAACTTTCTCAGGATGACGGACCCCGTTTTTCACCGTTTGTTGGCTTTGCTGACCCCTTATATCAGCAGGCAGGATACCTGCATGAGGCAAGCCATCACTCCGGAGCAGAGGCTAGTCACCACTTTGCGGTACTTTGCGACTGGGAGAAGCCTGCAGGACCTCATGTTCTCGACAGGCATCTCCCCCCAGGCTCTGGGGATCATTATCCCAGAGACCTGTTCTGTTATCATTCAGGTCCCTGCAGAAGGACTATATTAAGGTAAGATTTATCCTTTAACATCACATTTTATTGTATTTAATGTTTGCTAATGTATAGTATTTCTTTCCTCAATCCCTAATTACCATGATTGCAAAATGCTGTGAATGTCCCCTTTGTCCTCATGCATGCTGTAATCTTTTAATACTCCTTTTTTGTCCTTCATGCATATTTGCCTTCACTAACCTCCCCAGCATGCTATCCTGGGCACATATACACCTAGTCTAGTCACTTAACAATGTATTTTGTCAGCTCCATTGTAGTGCTTTACTCTAAACACTCCATTAAAATGTGTCCAAATGGTATGTGTGTCCTTAAATTATTTTCTAACCCCCCCCTTAAAATGTGTCCAAATGGTATGTACGTCCTTAAATTAATTTCTAAGCCCCCCCCCCATTAAAATGTGTCCACATGATATGTGTGTTCTTAAATTAATTTCTAAGCCCCCCCCTTAAAATGTGTCCGAATGGTATGTGTGTCCTTAAATTAAATGTGTCCATTAAAATGTGTCCAAATGGTATGTGTGTCCTTAAATTCATTTCTAAGCCCCCCCCTTAAAATGTGTCCAAATGGTATGTGTGTCCTTAAATTAATTTCTAAGCCCCCCTTAAAATGTGTCCAAATGGTATGTGTGTCCTTAAATTAAATTATAAGCCCCTCCCCTTAAAATGTGTCCAAATGGTATGTGTGTCCTTAAATTAAATGATATGCCCCCTCCCATTAAAATGTGTCCAAATGGTATGTGTGTCCTTAAATTAATTTCCAAGCCCCCCCCTTAAAATGTGTCCAAATGGTATGTGTGTCCTTAAATTAATTTCTAAGCCCCCCCCTTAAAATGTGTCCAAATGGTATGTGTGTCCTTAAATTATTTTCTAAGCCCCCCCCTTAAAATGTGTCCAAATTGTATGTGCGTCCTTAAATTAATTTCTAAGCCCCCCCCATTAAAATGTGTCCACATGATATGTGTGTTCTTAAATTAATTTCTAAGCCCCCCTTAAAATGTGTCCAAATAGTATGTGTCCTTAAATTAAATTATAAGCCCCTCCCCTTAACATGTGCCCAAATGGTATGTGTGTCCCTAAATTAAATGATAAGCCCCCCCTTAAAATGTATCCAAATGGTATGCGTGTCCTTAAATTAATTTATAAGCCCCCCCCTTAAAATGTGTCCAAATGGTATGTGTGCCCTTAAATGTATAAGCCCCCCCTCTTAAATTTTATCAATGGGCCAGATCAGAGTGGGTGAGGAATCTCATAAGTGGGCCTTATATTTTATTCTATAAATAATAATTAAAATAAATGTTGTACTGATATTGGGCAAGAATGTTTTTTTGTGTAATCTGCTTGCAATGTTATGTGCAAAAGTACCTATATTTTTTTTTCTTGTTTCACTCCCCAGTTTCCTTCAACGCCACAGGAATGGCAGACTGTGGCATCCCATTTTGCCACACGTTGGGACTTTCCCAACTGTGGAGGGGCTATAGATGTGAAGGTTGTCCACATCGTGCCACCACCCCATTCGGGGTCATACTATTTTAACTATAAGGGGTTTCATAGTATCGTGTTAATGGTGGTGATGTCAGCACAATATGAATTTCTGTATGTGGACGTGGGGAAGAATGGCCGGATGTCGGATGGAGGAGTCTTTGCCCAGACGGAATTCTACCAGCCTCTTCTGGGTGGTGACCTGGGATTGCCAACTGATGTGGATAACGTGGAAGGACTCCCCTTTGTCTTCATTGCAGATGAAGCCTTCCGTCTGGGCGAGTACCTGATGAGGCCATTCCCCCAAAGAACCCTCACCCCGGAGAGGAGGGTTTTTAACTACCGGCTGGCCAGAGCAAGAAGAATTGTGGAGAATGCCTTCGGGATAATGGCCAGCCGGTTCCGTCTGTTTCTGACAGCAATCCATATGGCGGACTACAAACTTAATCATATTGTCCTAGCATGCTGCATCCTGCACAATTTTTTAAGAAAAAATGCAAGAATTTATACTGCATCAGTTGGGCCTGAGGCTGGACTTAGAGACAATCCTCTGACGGGCCTGGATACTGGCCGTACTGGCTTGGCCCCCAAAGTGCCCGTGAAGTTAGGTAGAAATATGTTAATTATTTTACGGGTAGGGGGGCCATTGCAATGCCAGACAATATCTAATTTTTATTAATAAAAAAATAATGATCAGATAAAATCTCAAAATGTATTTATTGCTTGCTTTTCTTTTTGGCTCTATCCAAAGCCCCATTGTCACTGTAAACACAAAATTACTTACAAAACTGGTATTGAGCATTGAAAGAAGAAGCCACACATTGTTGATTAGCAAACTTTTTAATCTGTGCACATTCACGTGTGTTTATAATTTTTTGTTTTAAAAATATATATCTTTTTTAACAATATATACATACACATACACATGCATATATTTTACTTTTTTTTTTTTTTCTACAAACAGGCATGTTTTAAAAAAATAACATAACATACACACAACTTTGGAACTTACAAAGTTCAACATCTAGAAAATGAAGGCAATATCAGACATTATAGTGTCAAAAATGTCTTGATATTGCCAAAAATCAGATGGGGTGATGTCACCCCTGTAAAAGACAAATTTTGAAGATGCACACAAATTGGGATTCCAAATGGGTAATGTCAACATGTGCTATCTCCCATCATAGGGGATCAATTGACGTGTTTTGTGGGTGCAATCCCTTCCTCTCACCTACTAGCGTTATGAGGAAGTGGTTGCACCCACAAAACGCGTACATTGAGATCCCCTGATGGCAGATAGCACATGTTGACACACCATATACATCTTCAAAATTTGGCTTTTAAAATTGTAAAAAATTAAAAACACTTAATGTGGTCATTTAAAAAGGAAATGAAGAACATGATCGATTTAGTTTTAGGGAAAAAGGGATTCAATTCTCCCCAAAACATTGATCATGTTCTTCATTTCCTGCTGCATGATGTTCAGGCGATTGTGCATTTCATCAATCTCTCCATTCCAGGCCATGATCTGGCCAATGAGTCTTTGTCCGCTGTTGCTTGAAAATGGTTCCGCCACTTCGCCATCCACAACCAGCACATCACCTAAAATTGATGAAAAAACATGTATTTAGAAATATGCAGGCATACATAGATTACCTGAAGCTGGGGTGTCAGGCACTCACCTGGTGGGGTGCACATCTTGCCCACTTCCTCCACCTCTCCTTCCTCAAGATCCTCAGGGGGGCTTGGGCTAATTTGCCAATCAAATGTCAGGGGTCCCTGGTACCCTCTGACTGCTGTTTTCTCCCCTACGAGAATGAAACAAAAGGTATACTTAGCACACAGATATTTGGGTCCAGGAATAGGAATATGAAACATTGCTTTAAAGTGGTGTACAATTGTCTGTTTGGGAAGAGATCCAAGTTGAAGACATGATTAAAAATCCCTTTTTTACCAAGCTGGAATAATTACCTTTTTTTGGCCAAGTTTCACAGATGGAGACAACCCAAGTATCCACTGGAGCACCTGTGTGGGTTACCCTAAAAAATTTGCTCTTGTGTCCCACACTAGTGCTCCTGAGTCCAGATGTGTAAACAGCTGCTGAGTGTCCTCTCCTTACATTCCACTGAATCAAGTTTGCAATTCATTCAAGTGTCAAAGACATCTAGACAACAATGTCCTAAACTTCTTTTAATAAGACAAATTAGCAAGACCAAAATGTAGTTAAAACCCTGTATCAACTAAATACATCGTATATATTTTCAAACAATGTTTCCTACAAATGATTACTGTGTCCACGAACGTGAAAGTAGCCATTTAAAACTATACAACAGTAAAGAAAAGCACATGGAGCAGCATGCAAGTTAATAATCAGAATAGGAACACACGACAAGCACTTACTTTTTTGAAGCTATTTCTTTATTCTTCTGTACTGACCTGGCTCCCTCAGTTTAAGCTCGGACCAGCATTTGCTTAATTGGTATTTGGAGTGGCGTACCCCAAAATTCTGCTGCAGAGTCTTCACAAATTTGGACATGATTTTGGCCTTGCACAAATTCGGCTGTGTACGGTCCATGCTTCCCATCATAATTGTTCCTCCGCAAGATGTCCACCATCTCCACCATCTCTTCAAAGGCCATATTGGAGGCCTTAAATCTCCTCCTTCCGGATCGGGAGGTTTTGGGCTCCGGGCTTTCCTCATTACTGGAAGAATTTGCAAACACCTGCTGTGTCTCTGCCATGTTGCTCCTACTGCGCACAGTAGAGAAAAGGGGCCAGGAATATTCGTGAAAAAGAACGTCAGGGGCGGGCGATGCAGGCGGAGTTTCATGCATGCGCAGTGTATATAAAGCTGACATGCATGTGTAGTATGTACGTTCTGTGCGCGAAGGAAAGAGGAACTGAAGTTGCGAGCTTCCGAAACGAAGGTAAATTTTATTAAATTTCGAACATCAGTGGCCTATACGGTTTACAGATGGAGGCCTATATTGGGATAACATTATGAGAGTTTAGGCTAACATTAGTGTTTTTGTCTTGTGTATTGTCTTACAGAAAAAAATTAACATGTTTAAGGACCATGAATTTATGTCCCATTTTATTGACAAGTACAGGGAGATGAGGAATCTGTGGGAGGTCAAACACAGTTTATATTACAATAAACAAGTAAGGAAGGAAATGCTGGAGAGACTTCTGGAATTTGTGCAGACTTCAATCCCAGAAGCAACCATGAAGATTTTGGAAAGTAGAATTGGGATCTTGAGAAACATCTATAGGAGGGAGCATAAGAAGATCCAGGCTTCCCTGAGATCAGGAGCATCAGCAGATGATGTATATGTACCCAGGCTGTGGTATTTCCAAAAACTGCGTTTTCTTGATGACCAGACTGAAGCCAGGGAATCTCTTTTGACCCTTCCCTCCACCCTTCCCTGCAGCCTTCCCTCCACCCTCCCCTTCACCCCAGCAGAGGCTGACGAGGAACAACCTGGGTCTTCCATCCTGGAGGAATCGGGTGCGCCCAGCTGGAGCCAGGTGTGTTATTTTCCAACAGATTTATTGTTCTAATATTAATGATGTTAACTAGATGTTCTAATTGATTACCTATTAAGAATTTTATCCAAAAAATGATGTATACATATCAATTGACAGTAGTGGCCAAAAATGTTTGTCACCAGTTTGAAAAAATGCTGGGGTCAGAATGATGCTCTTTTCTATGTATTAATATTGAATTTGCAAGTCATGAGCTGAAAATTGTGTGTGATTGATGAACCAAAAACTAAAACTATGTCCCTTTTTTATACACAGGATGAGTTCAGCCAGGAGGAAGGTCTGGAAAGTGGCAGGCAGGAGGAGGTTGGGCCCAGTGACAGCCAGGAGGTGGCCATGCCCGGTGACAGCCAGGAGGTGGGCGGGCCCAGTGTCACCCAGGGGGTGGCCAGGCCCAGTAGGAGCCTCACACAATCCAAGGTGCCTCCCCTCTGCCTTCAAACAAAAAGGCCCAGGAAGGGGACGGTGATGAAGGAGGCATCACTGCGCCTCATTAGGGAAGCAACGGATGTCCCGAGGAGCCCCCCAATGCTGAAGAGGCCTATGGCTGCTATTTAGCCACCAGGTTGCTAGAATTGGAGAAGGGCCAATGCCTCCTCTGTGAGGGACTTTTTGCTGAGGCCCTTCAGAAGGTACTGAGGGGCCAGATATCTGAGAATGTCAAATTAACAAGGGACACCAACCTCCTTGAGGTTCCAAAAAAAAAATAATGTTATTGTGGTAACTTGACACACACAAAAATAAAACATTAATAAATGTTTTTGTGGTAACTTGACACACACAAAAAATAAAATAAAAATATGGAGATCACTAGAAAATAATTTTAAAATAATCCTAAAAAAAAATCTTGATAAAATCAAAAATAATAAAAGATGAAAAAAATTGGTAAACATTATTATGGAAATCGGGCTTTTAACCGGTTCCCGACCGGCTCCTGTACTTATACGTCGGCAGAATGGCACGGCTGCGCAAAGTAACGTACCCGTACGTTACTTGAATTTGCCGCCGTGTGTGCGCGCTGGCGGCGGCACGCGCACGCCTGCCCCGATCTCCGTGAGTCGGGTCGCGGGTCCCGTGGACTCGATCTCTGCGGTCGTACCCGCGATCGCCTCACGGAGAGGATGAACGGGGAGATGCCATTGTAAACAGCATCTCCCCGTTCTACCTAGTGACAAGTGTCACTCGATCTCTGCTCCCTGTCATCGGAGCAGAGATCAGTGACGTCACACACCAGCCCATCCCCCTGACAGTTAGAAATCACTCCCCTAGGACATACTTAACCCCTCCCCGCCCCCTAGTGGTTAACCCCTTCACTGCCAGTGTCATTTATACAGGAATCAATGCATTTTTATAGCACTGATTGCTGTATAAATGACAATGGTCCCAAAAATGTGTAAAAAATGTCCGACATGTCCGCCATAACGTCGCAGTCACAATAAAAATCGCTGATCGCCGCCATCACTAGTAAAAAAAAGAAATTAATAATAAAAATGCCATAAAACTATCCCCTATTTTGTAAACGCTATAACTTTTGCACAAACAAATCAATAAATGCTTATTGCGATTTTTTTTTTACCAAAAATATGTAGAAGCATATGTATCGGCCTCAACTGAGGAAAAAGAAAGTTTTTTTATATATTTTTGGGGGATAATTATTATAGCAAAATGTAAAAAATAATACGTTTTTTTTCAAAATTGTCACTCTTACTTTGTTTATGGCGCAAAAAATAAAAAATCGCAGAGATGATCAAATACCACCAAAAGAAAGCTCTATTTGTGGGAAAAAAAGGACGTCAATTTGTTTTGGAGCCATGTTGCATGACCGCGCAATTGTCAATTAAAGCGACGCAGTGCCGAATCGCAAAAAACGCTCTGGTCAGGAAGGGGGTAAATCCTTCCGGGGCTGAAGTGGTTAAACAATACAATATTATTCATGAGATCAGAAGAAATAAACCAGAAATCTAATTGTGAGAACTCTGTGTGAATGAGTAGCAAAACAATTTCATTCTTCTAGCATTATAAAGAAGACAATAATGCGCTGCATTAAACGATCACAGAATTTGCAGCGTGAGGAATGTGCAAGATCCATTATGAATGCTAGTTTTACCAGACCGAGCGCTTCTGTCTCATACTTGCTTCAGAGCATGCGTCATTTTTGGTCCGTCGGAACAGCATACAGATGAGCGGATTTCTCGATAGGAACTGGTTCCGGCGGAGTTTCATCGGAAAGATTTGAAACGTTCTATTTCTAAAGTCTGTCAGATTTTTTGATTGAAAATGTCCGATGAAGCCCACACACGATCGGAATATCGGACAGATTCGTTCCGTCAGACCTTTGATGCCGAAAAGTCAGCTCGTGTGTACGTGGCAATGCATTTGGGGTGTTGTTAACAACCGCAACAACTGTCGTATTGACAACCGCAGCTGATCGCAAACACAGCACAGTGCGATTGCAATGCCTTGTGGGAAATGCGCAGGCACCACTGTGTTTCCTGAACTGGCTATATGTGAACCTAGGCTAATGGAGCAAGACATCCATTCATATTCGATCTCTTATTGTGTTTTCTTACAACATTTGTTGTCTTACAACATTTCTGGTCAATACAGTCTACGTCTGATGCTTTTCAGACTGCATATCATCCTTACACATACCTCATGTTTAAAGAACAGTACCACTAAACTGTGTTGATTTGAGATGTTTCCAACAAGGAGAATATATATATATATATATATATATATATATATATATATATATATATATATATATATATATATATAAGGATGAGCCGAACATCCCCCGGTTCAGTTCGCAGCAGAACATGCGAACATGCAAAAAGTTTGTTTGAATATGCAAACACTGTTCAAGTCTATGGGACACGAACATGAAAAATCAAAAGTGCTAATTTTAAAGGCTTATATGCAAGTTATTGCCATAAAAAGTGTTTGGTGACCTGGGTCTTGCCTCAGGGGACATGTATCAATGCAACAAAAAGTTTTAAAAATGGCCGTTTTTTCAGGCACAGTAATTTTAATAATGCTTAATGTGAAACAATAAAAATGAAATATTTTCTATTAAATATTGTGCCTGGGAGGTGTCTATAGTATGCCTGTAAAGGGGCGCAGTTTTCCCATGTTTAGAATAATACCACAGCAAAATGATAATCCTAAAGGAAAAAAAGTAATTTAACACTGCTTGCAGCTGTAATGTATTGTCGGGTCCCGGCAATATAGATAAAAATCATTGGGAAAAACTGCATGGGCCCCCCCCCAGCCCATTACCAGGCTCTTTGAGTCTGGTATGGATATTATGGGGAACCCCGCACCCAAATCTTAAAAAAAAATGGTGTGGGGGGCCCCTAGGCACTATATACTCTGAACAGAAGTATGCATAATTTATGGCCTGCCCTATATACTCTGCAGAAATATTTGGCCTTTGGTGGTGGTGGGGGTGCCACAACACCGTAAGCCCTCACAGTTATTCTTGGTGGGCACAGGAACAAGCCCTGCTGTAAATTATTAAATTGAGAATTGTAACTACATGCCCCTGTTAAACAGGGGCAGAAAAATTGGGCCTTGGGTGGTGGTGCCACAACACTGTAACCCCTCACAGTTAGTCTTGTTGGGCGCAGGAATGGGCCCTGCTGTGAAATATTGGATCAAAAATTGTAATTACATGCCCCTGTTAAACAGGGGCAGAAAAATTGGGCCTTAGGCAGTGGTGGAGGTGCCCTAAACCAAAAATATTGTTGGAAGCTAGCATCATCAAGATTGAGGAGGAATAAGATAGTCACTCAGCATAGGCAGTCTTCAAGGGATCCCACATCCATAGAAAAATCAATCAGTTACATCAGCATCAGGTGCTTGATAGCTGCTGATCCAAGACTGATTCATTTTTATGAATGTGAACCTATCAACGGAGTCTGTGGACAGGCGCACTCTATGATCCATTACAAACCCATGCCATTGGTGCATACAACCATTCCTGGCTGAAGCTGATGTGGCACCAACCACCTCTGAGCCTGCCCCTGCACCGCATGGCATCTTTTTGCCTGAGTGCTTGTGTAGCCCCTTGAACGCTTACAGAGCACTGCTGGTCCAGAGGACAAATCTGCAGAAGAGACCATAGAGGAAGAAGAAGAGGAGGGGGTGGAGGAGAGAGCTGTGGCAGAATCACCACTAGCATTTTGGAGGCATGGTGGCGGAACAAGCTCCAGCGATACTGAACCCTGTCCTGCATCCTTCCCAGCTGCAGCAGAGTTACCCAGTGTGCCGTGAAAGAAAGATAACGCCCCTGTCCATGCCTGCTGGACCACGAGTCAGCGGTAATATGCACCTTACTGCTGACCGCCCTGTCCAACGAGGCCAAGACATTGCCTTCCACATGCTGGTAGAAAGCCGGAATGGCCTTCCATGAAAAGAAATGGCATTTGGGAACCTGCCACTGAGGTACCGCACATTTCACAAATTCATGAAAGGGGGCAGAGTCTACCAGCTGAAAAGGCAGCAGTTGCAGTGCTAGCAATTTGGCCAAGCTAGCATTCAGACGCTGAGCATGTGGATGGCTGGGACCGAATTTCTTTTTATGGTTTAGCAATTGGGGTAGGCAAATTTGCCTGCTAAAATCAGATGTGGTTTACTGATAGCAGATTGGCTGCAAGTACTTGGGGCACCTATTTCTATACCTTCTTTCTTCTCAGTGCAGGTTTTTGAGAGGACTGGAGGTATAGTGGGGTTGGAGATCCCAGATGAGGAGCAAGGATAAGTCTGCCTTTTTCTTTGATGTGGGTCTATCAAGTGCTGTTGCCAACGGACTGCAAGGCAGGTGGTCATATGTCTGGTCAAGCATGTGGTGCCCAAGCAGCTGCTGTTCTGGCCATGCTTGATCCGCTTCAGACATAGGTTGCAAACAGCAACGGTGCAATCTGCTGCACACGTGTCAAAAAAGGCCCACACCAAGGAACTTTTCAAAATCAGCGAGGAGTCAGCAGCGCCCTGCACCTGTGGATCTCTGCAGTGTGATGCAGTAGGGTGGCTGCCCTTAAGCTGCCCCCTAGAGGACATCCTGCATCGTTGGAGTTGTGCCGCCGCCTCCTCCTCCTCTCTTCTATCAGGCACCCAAGTAGAGTCAGTGACCTCATCAATGGAGAAAACTTGGCAGTATGCTACAGCTGGGGGAACATGACTTCCAGTTTCTTGTCCTTCTTGGGCACCCCCTCCCTCTAGGCTCACGTTACTCCCTTCCTGAACCAGGGAACCAAAATCAGAGCCTTCAAATCGCTGCGCATCCTCCAGCATCATGTACCTGACACTGTGGTTGAATAGTTCGGGGGACTCCTCCGTGCATGATGGTGGGGCTATAGAAGGAGTGACTATGGACAAGGAGCTGGTGGAATAGGCCGCTATGGCAGCTGCATTGGAAGGCAAACTACTGTGAGCCTGGGTGACAGAGGATGTGAAGAATGAGGAGGATGAGGACGGCTTTGTTATCCACTCCACCAACTCTTCTGCATATCCTGGCTCAATAACTTGGCCAGCAGCAGAAAAAAAAAGGACAAGCATTCCCCACGGCCACTTGCAGAGGATGCACCATGTCCACGGCCAGCACTGTTGACTGTAGATAGAGAGGCTGCTTGCCCTCTTTTAGTGGCCTGTGAGTGTCTGCCTCTCCTTGGTTGCCTCCCAGACATGATGTATATTTTGTTTTGCAACACCACATTACACTGTATTGTGTACTGTGTACACCACCAGAAGCGTAGTAGCAACTGCACTACGGCTGCACTGTATTGTGTACACCACCAGAAAAGTATGTATATATGTATGTATGTATATATATATATATATATATATATATATATATATATAGATCAAATACACTGCCACTAAATGAATAACCAACCTGCCTGCTTAATTTAAATCAAGCTACAGTATCTCTCTGTCCAGACTAGGGATGAGCCGAACACCCTCCTGTTCGGTTCGCACCAGAACATGCGAACAGGCAAAAAATTTGTTCGAACACCGTTAAAGTCTATGGGACATGAACATGAATAATCAAAAGTGCTAATTTTAAAGGCTTATATGCAAGTTATTGTCATAAAAAGTGTTTGAGGACCTGGGTCCTGCCTCAGGGAACATGGATCAATGCAAAAAAAAAGTTTTAAAAACGGCTGTTTTTTCAGGAGCAGTGATTTTAATAATGTTTAAAGTGAAACGATAAAAGTGTAATATTCCTTTAAATTTTGTACCTGGGGGTGTCTATAGTATGCCTGTAAAGGGGCGCATGTTTCCCGTGTTTAGAACAGTCTGACAGCAAAATGACATTCCAAAGGAAAAAAAGTCATTTAAATCTACTCGCGGCTATTAATGAATTGCCGGTCCGACAATACACATAAAAGTTCATTGATAAAAA
Organism: Lithobates clamitans; assembly: GCA_037952925.1. Lineage (NCBI taxonomy): Eukaryota > Metazoa > Chordata > Amphibia > Anura > Ranidae > Lithobates > Lithobates clamitans. The sequence continues at coordinate 3,857,791 of JBBGZY010000236.1, read as the reverse complement.
CGGCATGGGAATTCCCCACATGGGAACCCCGAACCAAAATTTAAAAAAAAAAATGACGTGGGAGGTCCCCCTAAATTTCATACCAGGTCCTTCAGGTCTGGTATGTATTTTAAGGGGAACCCCACGCCAAAATTTAAAAAAAGTGACGTGGGGTCTCCCCAAAAATCCATACCAGACCCTTATCCGAGCACACAACATGGCAGGCCGCAGGAAAAGAGGGGGGGAGAGAGCGCCCCCCCTCCTGAACCATACCAGGCCACATGCCCTAAACATTGGGAGGGTGCTTTGGGGTAGCCCCCCAAAACACCTTGTCCCCATGTTGATGGGGACAAGGGCCTGATCCCCACAACCCTTGCCCGGTGGTTGTGGGGGTCTGCAGGTGGGAGGCTTATCGGAATCTGGAAGCCCCCTTTAACAAGGGGACCCCCAGATCCCGGCCCTCCCCCCTGTGTGAAATGGTAAGGGGGTACAAAAGTATCCCTACCATTTCACACAAAAAAAGTGTCAAAAATGTTAAAAATGACAAGAGACAATTTTTGACAATTCCTTTATTTCAATGCTTCTTCTATCTTCTATCTTCTTTTGGTTTCTTCCTCCATATTCTTCTTCTTCTGGTTCTTCTGGTTCTTCCTCCAGTGTTCTCATCCGGCATCCTCCTCCGCGGCGCCGGCGTCTTCTTCCCTTCGTCTTCTCGGGCCACTCCCCATCCAGCATGGTGGGAGGCTCCCGCTGTGTGACGCTTCTCCTCTTCTGACGGTTCCTAAATAATGGATGGCGGGGCCACCCGGTGGCCCCCCCCCTCTGACGCACGGGGACTTGACAGGGACTTCCCTGTGGCATTCCCCGTGATGTCAGAGGGGGCGGACAGGGAAGTCACCGGGCGCCAGAGGGGGCAGGGTCATCGGGTGGCCCCGCCCTCCATTATTTAAGAACCGTCAGAAGAGGAGAAGCGTCACACAGCGGGAGCCTCCCACCATGCTGGATGCGGAGCGGCCCAGAAAACGAAGGGAAGAAGATGCCGGCGCAACGGAGGAAGATGCACGAGATGACAAGTACATGGGAGGAAGATGGAAGATGGAAGATGGAAGATGCATTTAAATAAAGGAATTGTCAAAAACTGTCTCTTGTCATTTGTAACATTTTTGACACTTTTTTTGTGGAATGGCAGGGGTACTTTTGTACCCCCTTACCATTTCACACAGGGGGAGGGCCGGGATCTGGGGGTCCCCTTGTTAAAGGGGGCTTCCAGATTCCGATAAGCCCGCCACCCACAGACCCCCACAACCACCCGTCAAGGGTTGTGGGGATGAGGCCCTTGTCCCCATCAACATGGGGACAAGGTGTTTTGGGGGGCTACCCCATGTTGAGGGCATGTGGCCTGGTATGGTTCAGGAGGGGGGGCGCTCTCGCCCCCCCTCTTTTCCTGCGGCCTGCCAGGTTGTGTGCTCGGATAAGGGTCTGGTATGGATTTTTGGGGAGACCCCACACTATTTTTTTTTAATTTTGGCGCGGGGTTCCCCTTAAAATCCATACCAGACCTGAAGGGTCTGGTATAGATTTTGAGGGGGACCCCCACACCATTTTTTTTTTAATTTTGGCCGGGGTTCCCCTTAATATCTATACCAGACCTGAAGGGCCTGGTATGGAATTTAGGGGGACCCCCACATCATTTTTTTTTTTTTTTAAACTTTTTATTTTCTTGACAAACACAAAACAATACAGACCTACAGCAGCTCAGCCAACATCTGGCCTTCATCAGGGAAGGGACCCATGCAGGGGTCATAGAGTATTGTTATAACATCCAGGAACAATAAATCATCTGCGGCTACAGTAGGTATAATGACATCAACAAGTTGTCATGGCTCCTGCTCCAAGGGAGGATTAACAAAGAGCTGGCACATCTAGAATAACTCTCGAACCCTGGTTGGTCTATTAGGAGGTTATGGAGGGCTGTCAGATATCAGGGAGGCCACTTAATTTGTTATAGCAGTGGAGGGTTCAGCTAACCACTTACTCCAGACTCTGTCATGCTTTTTCGGACACCCTCTGTGTGTATAGGTGTCCCTGTAAAGGGGTATCACATTGTTAACAAGTGACTTCCATGAGCCTACAGAGGGAGGAGTCTTTCGCTTCCAACCTAGGACAATGGATTTCCTGGCATAGAACAGCAGGAGACCCAACAGGGTTCTCTCTGCCACTCTGGGCACCAAGTCCTCCACCAGCCCCAGCAGGCATATTTTTGGGGAAGGAGCAATAGAGATACTTAGCAACTCGCTCACCTCTAAAAGAATTTGTGATCAGAAACCTGCAATTACCGGGCAGGACCAGAAGATGTGGATATAGTCCCCGGGGGCATGATCACACCGCCAGCACTCCGGGGAGAGAGAAGACCTCATCTTGTGCACCCGAGTGGGAGTAAGTTATGCCCTATGGACAATCTTGTATTGAATGAGGCGATCTCTCAAGGAAACCAGTATTTTAAATGGGAAGTCCCACACATCCTCCCAATCCTCGGAGTCCAACTCCGGAACATCCCATCCCCATTGCTGATGGAGCCTGGACAGTTCAGGAGACGAGACCCGAAGGAGATGTGCATATAGCACTGAGGTGGGTTTTTCGGTACAATCAAATCGCAAAATCCGCTCTAGTTCGGATTGCACCATCTGCCTCTCACCTGGCGGCAACAGAGCCCTGAAACCATGGGACAACTGTAGATATCTGAATTTGTGCGAGAGTGGGGTGTTGTGATGAGCATCTAAGTGATCAAAGAAAAATATTGTTAGGTCTGAGCTGATGTCCGAGAGAGCCTTGATATGGTACCTGGCCCATATCACAGGGTCTGGGATCTCGAGAAGGTGCTGTAGGTTGGGATTCTTCCAGAGTGGGGCACTCGGGGATACAGCAGTCAGAGGATATTTTTCACAGATTAGACCTTCCCTCCAGGCCCGAAGGGTGGTACGCATGGAAGGGGTTAAGTCGTATGGAGCCTTTGGACCCCGCAAAAGAAGATTCGGCAGCGCCTCCGCAGATTCCAATACCGTAGCCTCAGTGGCCCAAGCCGAGTTGGATCCATTTGGAACAAGCCGCCAATATGCAGTGACCAATTGAGCCACTATAAAGTATTTGTGACATTACGGGAATGCTAAGCCCCCTGCGAACAAGGGCACATTAGGGTGGTTAGCTTAAAGCGGGGGGGACGTGGACCCCAAAGAAAGGAGGAGATCTTTTTTTTTTTTTTTGATTCGGGGTCCCCCTGTGGGGAATTCCCATGCCGTTTTTATCAATGAACTTTTATGTGTATTGTCGGACCGGCAATTCATTAATAGTCGCGAGTAGTTTTACATGACTTTTTTTCCTTTGAAATGTCATTTTGCTGTCAGACTGTTCTAAACACGGGAAACATGCGCCCCTTTACAGGCATACTATAGACACCCCCCAGGTACGAAATTTAAAGGAATATTACACTTTTATTGTTTCACTTTAAGCATTATTAAAATCACTGCTCCTGAAAAAAACGGCCATTTTTAAAACTTTTTTTTGCATTGATCCGTGTCCCCTGGGGCAGGACCCAGGTCCCAAAACACTTTTTATGACAATAACTTGCATATAAGCCTTTAAAACTAGCACTTTTGATTTCTCCCATAGACTTTTAAAGGGTGTTCTGCGGCTTTCAAATTTGCAGCGAACATCCCAAATTGTTCGCTGTTTCGAATTCGAACTTGAAGCTCATCCCTAGTCCACACCATCAACACTACACAGGGCCGCCGTGTAGGCAGCCTTATATAGTGTGGGACGTGGACTTAGTCACCCTGAACCATGATTGGCCAAAGGCACCCTGCCTTTGGTCAATTATGGCTCTCTTAGCAGAGGGCGCTGGGATTGGCCAAAGCATACAGGTCAGGTGCATATTTTGGCCAATCATCATACAGTAATGCACTGCGATCTATTATGGGGCGTTCCGCGACCCTCGAATTTGCCGCGAACGCCGCATAATGTTCGTTCTTCGGCGAACACCCAATGCTCGAGTCGAACTTATGTTCGACCCGAACATCGAGCTCATCTATATATGTTATAAAATTTTGCAAATAAGTAATTTTTGTTCATAAATTTGGGCCAAAACCTATACTGCTACATATATTTGGCAAAAATAACCCAAATTAGTGTGTTATTTAACCACATGCCGACCGGGCCATAGCCGAAAGACGGCTACAGCATGGCTGGCTTATTCTGGGAGGGCGTCCATGGACGTCCTCCCAGAATCTTGCTCCTGTGCGCCCCCTGGGGCGTGCACCCGGCAATGTCCATGACCACTGGGTCCCGAGGACCCGGCGCATAATGGATCACGGTAAATGGCCGCTGACAGCAGCCGTTTACCACGTGATCGCTTCGTCAAATGACAGAGCGATCACTTGTAAACAAACCGTCTTCACCTCTGGTTCCTCTCTCCCATCCCCTACCTATTGGTATAGTGCGAGGGGAGAGGGCAGAGATCGGGTGCAGCAGGCGCTGTGGGCTGGATGTGTACTGCCCACAGCACTTATCTGTGCCCATTACAGCCATTCATCCCATCCATGCTCAGAAATACTCTCCCATCCATGCTCAGGAATACTCTCCGATCAATGCTCAGAAATACTCATCCATCCTCAGCCATCCATACTCAGCAATACTCATCCATCCATCCATGCTCAGCAATATTCATCCACCAATCCATACTCAGCAATATTTATCCATCCATCCATGCACCTTTACTCAGCCAAACTCAGCAATACTCATCCATATTCAGCCATACCCACCCAGCCATACTCAACTCAGCCATACTCAGCCATACCCAACCATACTCAGCCATACCCAGCCATATTCTGCCATACCCAGCGATCCCATCCATACCCAGCCATCCCATCCATACTCAGCCATACCCAGCCATCCCATCCATACCAAGCCATCCTATCCATACCCAGCCATACCATCCATACCCAACCATCCCATCCATACTCAGCCATACCCAGCCATCCACATTCATGGCTCAACCATGCTTAGCCATCCCCATCCACGGCTTATCCATGCCACATCAGTACGCATCCATGCCACTACAGTTCCTCAAAGTGTAATAGGTAGTCAAATTAGATTTGAAATGTATGCCCCTGGAACACCTGATGGTGCTCCCTGCATGTTGGGCCTCTGTATGTGACCATGCTGTATAAAAGTCTCACACATGTGGTATTGCCGTACTCAGGAGGAGTAGGAGAATCTATTTTAGGGTGTAATTTTTGGTATGTACATACTATGTGTTAGAAATATTGTATAAAATGGACAACTTTGTGTAAAAAAAAAAAGTGCATTTTCATTTTCTTTCCACATTTTCCAAAAACTTGTAGAAAAAAATGACATGTTCAAAAGACTCAATATGCCTCATAGATTATATGTTGGGTTGTTTTATTTCCAAAACGGGGTCATTTTTTGGGCATTTCCATTGTCCTGGTGCTCCAAAAGTGTAAGAGGTAGTTAAGTTAGATGTTAGAGTTAAATGTGTAATTTATGCTCCTAGAACGCCTGAAGGTGCTCCCTGCATGTTGGGCCTCTGTATGTGGCCACAGTGTGTAAAAGTCTCACACATGTGGTATCACCATACTCAGGAGGAGTAGTAGAATGTATTTTGATTTTGCAAAGAATTGTGGGAAAAAAAATCACAACTTCAAAAAACTTACCATGCCTCTTTCTAAGTACCTTGGAATGTCTACTTTCCAAAAAGGGGTCATTTGGGGGGTATTTATACTGTCCTGGCTTGTTAGGGTCTCAAGAAATTAGATAGGTCATTAGTACTTCAGGTGTGATCAATTTTCAGTGATTTGCACCATAGCTTGTGGACTCTATAACTTTCACACAGACCAAATAATATACACTGATTTGGATTATTTTTACCAAAGATATGTAACAGTATAAAATTTGCCCAAAATTTATGAAGAAACATTTTTAATCTGCAAAATTTTATAACAGAAACAAAGGAAATTTTCTTTACAGAATTTTTGGTCTTTTTTCATTTATAGCGCAAAAAATAAAAAACCCAGCAGTGATTAAATGCCACCAAAAGAAAGTTCTATTTGTGTGAAAAAAAGGACAAAAATTTCATATGGGTACAGTGTTGATGACTGAGTAATTGTCATTCAAAATGTGAGAGCACCAAAAACTGAAAATTGGTTTAACCTCCCTGGCGGTATGATTATTTCATATTTGTGATGCTGAAAGTGGTACCATTATTTTGCATGGAAATTTGGCGTTTTATATTGTAGGCCTGTAATTCTTAGGAATAACTCACTTAAATCTGTCCAAACCAGAGTCTAGTAGACATGTCGGGTATGATAAAGTTTGAAACACGAAATCATAAATTATAATATTATAAATTACTATAAATAATTATACCAAATAATAATATAATAATAATACAAATTATTCAATAATGTAATCAGATCAAAAACACTAAAATTTGCTCAGTTGCAGAATTGTCGCTGTCATTACTTTTCAGTGTTTGATGATGAATTTCTCCACAAATCACTATCGCTCAATTCTGCAAGTGATTCTAATTTATTATCGCTGTTTTCTAGCTGGTCTAAAACCGCTTTTGATGTAAAGGGACGGTTTTGGTTGCTATGGACAATCTCCAGTTTTCAGCAGAAAGCATAGTTTTTATAATATAAAACTGCATGAAGGACACTGGAGAAACCACTTTGGACAAAAGGGAGGTGAAATTAATTTCATACAGTAATGTAATCTGTAAGATTACAGTATACTATATGTATTGTGTGTGTTTCACTTTTTGAATTTGGCGCCATTTTCCGCCCCCATGCATCGCAACGCTCGCAGGGAACGGAGCTCGGCTCCGTGATGAATCGAGCAGAGGACGAGCCGCTCACACTGCGGGGAGACATCGCAGGATCCTTGGGACAAGGTAAGTAAGCTCTTCCTGGATCCTGCAATGCGATCCAGAGTCTGGCTCGTGGTTTACCTCATTGGTTCTGAAAGCAAGACTCGGGAATACCACCAGGGAGGTAAGTGCCCAGTTGTCAAGTGGTTAACCTGTGTGAAAGTTATAGAGTCTATAAGCTATGGTACCAATCATTGAAAATTGATCACACCTGATGTACTGATGGCCTCTCATTTCTTGAGGCCCTGATATACAAGGACAGTACAAATACCCCCCAAATGACCCCTCTTTGGAAAGTAGATAGTCCAAGGTTTTTAGTAAGGGGCATAGTGAGTTTTCTTAAGTTGTATTTTTTCCCCACAATTCTTGGGAAAATTAAGAAATGATTTTTTTTTTTTTTTTTACACAAAACTGTCATATAAAAAAGTTATTTCTTACACACGGCATAGGCATACTTGCAATTAAACTCCAATACACATTTTGCTACTCATCCTAAGTATGGCAATACCACATGTGTGAGACTTTTTCATGGCCTGGCCCAACATCCAAGTACCACCTTCAGGCCTTCTAGGGACATAAATAATGTTTCATATTCCCATCGCACACGTTCCTGGTATAAGCTCTAAAGGTTTGGGTGCTGCAGCAACAACCAGCTGGATACTGGTTCAAATCACAATGTAGATACTTACCAGCACACCAAGGGTCAGCACAAGGTGATGTCCAAACAGTTTAGTTTATTGCATGATCACAACACAAAAAGGTGCAACGTTTCGGAGTCATGCAGGACCCCTTCACGCAGCACCCGTCGGGGCATGAGGCGTGCCCAGTGATTAACCTGTCATCCAGATCTATGGTGAACAGTGAGTTGCAACTTTTATCCAAGGGCCTCTCTTTCTGCCCTACCGCTAGATTACAGAACTTTAACTTTGAGGTTGATATGTTTAAGTTTGAAAGAATGCTCAAAATTAAACAACATTTCCACACAGTACCCAAAACAATTTCCACAAGATCCGTTACACCATTCAAATTAAAGAGTACATTTTTCCACCGGGACATTTCCGCTCTATTGATAACTTCATACAAACGATCAAACATGATGTGTGTAAAAATGTTTCCAATAAGACATACACTAATATTAGAAAGTGGTTGGGACTATATATCCCGTGGGACTTTAAATGAAACCATGACCTGATGTGGTCATGTGTTTCCATCCCTGTACTAGTCTAAGAGAAAGGAGGGTGGGACTTTAAATGAATTGCGTGAATGCTCAGAAACAAAAATCGATGAACAACTGGGAAAATTTTATTCAATTCATAAAAATAACATGCACAAAATATATATCAATCATAAATGGAGAGAAATATTGGCAATAATAGCAGCAATTATACATGATTATATGAATACAAAAATTCTCCATGGTACACCAATTGGATATTATTATACAACCATATATTGAAGAGTAAAACATCCAAAGCCTCCAAAGGTTCCAAATAAAAATGAAAAATGCATGACGCTGGTAAAAAACGCGACAATGGTAGCTCTACGCGTTTCGTGGCTGTTGTGCCACTCGTCAGGAGCAAGCGCGTATCTTATCTAGGATAGAAAATATAAATTATAAAAAAATTGGTCTGGTAAGTATATACATGAAACAAAGGTGGGGTGATGAAAAGCCCCACACAAAGTACATGCTTACGCATTCTGGTTTGTAGGGTGGTGGCAAGGAGCCGTATACCGCCCGACCATCGGAGACGCCACCCCCCGGGAGCTGAGGTGGATGGATCGACGGGGGCAGCCCACAGGGCGCCATCCAGGGCAGGCATGGTCCCCTGAGGCAAAACCTGAAGTGAAAGGTGAAGGTTAGAAAAAGAAACTGCAAAATTGCCAAGAAATGAGGAGCGGTGGGAAAGTGAGAATGCCAGGGTGATATAGCCCCAAAGGAAGAAAGTTGAGCCCGTGAGGGGATAAAGGAATCTAAGTTGAAACACCTGGGGAATGCTTAGGATGGAAGGGAGAGAAGACCAAATAACCAGAGGTGGAGATATGGAGAAAAAGGATGGACAAACCATAAGAGGACATGATAGAAATACCTGGCGTGCAGAGTGAAACAGTGTGAGGGGAAGAAGGCAGTGACCCCCAAACGAACGTGACATCCAGTGAGGTGAAAGCCTCGAGAGCCAGCACCGCCGAGGCTACGCCCATATAGGCGCTACCACGGGGACCGCCCACCAACATCACGCCGCAAAACCAAGAGAGGGGCGGGCGGCCACGTCGATCGGGTACTGAACGCCCGACCCGCCGACGTCACCGCCACATCCCCGTGATATGCGGGATGAACACCATCCAATCAGACGTGTGAGCGTCCTTGAGGATGCGCACGTCCGATGGGGAGTGCGTGACGCTGACGTGCAGTGGCGGCAGATCAACCCCCCCAGAAGGGGGAGGGGAGAGGAGCCGACAGGCACGTCACAGCTCCCGGAAGGGGGAAATCCAAAAAAGCCGGCGGTGCATTGGGCCATAGGAGCCACCACCAAACAGACAAACCATAGACATAACAAGTATCTTAATTAAATTGCAAAAAAATAAATAAAATCCAAAATAAAGATGTCTAGTCAAATAATAAGATCGAGCAATTAACTGAGAGGAGGCTTAAATGGAAAAATATGTATGTACAACATCACAGGCCGCCCGCCCCTCTCTTGGTTTTGCGGCGTGACGTTGGTGGGCGGTCCCCGTGGTAGCGCCTATATGGGCGTAGCCTCGGCGGTGCTGGCTCTCGAGGCTTTCACCTCACTGGATGTCACGTTCGTTTGGGGGTCACTGCCTTCTTCCCCTCACACTGTTTCACTCTGCACGCCAGGTATTTCTATCATGTCCTCTTATGGTTTGTCCATCCTTTTTCTCCATATCTCCACCTCTGGTTATTTGGTCTTCTCTCCCTTCCATCCTAAGCATTCCCCAGGTGTTTCAACTTAGATTCCTTTATCCCCTCACGGGCTCAACTTTCTTCCTTTGGGGCTATATCACCCTGGCATTCTCACTTTCCCACCGCTCCTCATTTCTTGGCAATTTTGCAGTTTCTTTTTCTAACCTTCACCTTTCACTTCAGGTTTTGCCTCGGGGGACCATGCCTGCCCTGGATGGCGCCCTGTGGGCTGCCCCCGTCGATCCATCCACCTCAGCTCCCGGGGGGTGGCGTCTCCGATGGTCGGGCGGTATACGGCTCCTTGCCACCACCCTACAAACCAGAATGCGTAAGCATGTACTTTGTGTGGGGCTTTTCATCACCCCAGCTTTGTTTCATGTATATACTTACCAGACCAATTTTTTTATAATTTATATTTTCTATCCTAGATAAGATACGCGCTTGCTCCTGACGAGTGGCACAACAGCCACGAAACACGTAGAGCTACCATTGTCACGTTTTTTACCAGCGTCATGCATTTTTCATTTTTATTTGGAACCTTTGGAGGCTTTGGATGTTTTACTCTTCAATATATGGTTGTATAATAATATCCAATTGGTGTACCATGGAGAATTTTTGTATTCATATAATCATGTATAATTGCTGCTATTATTGCCAATATTTCTCTCCATTTATGATTGATATATATTTTGTGCATGTTATTTTTATGAATTGAATAAAATTTTCCCAGTTGTTCATCGATTTTTGTTTCTGAGCATTCACGCAATTCATTTAAAGTCCCACCCTCCTTTCTCTTAGATAAGACATACACAAACCTGAGCCCTGATGAGTTTATTGCACTTAGGACACTTAAAGAAGACAAAAGTATCATCATTAAACCCTCCGATAAAGGCAGGGCCATAGTGGTCATGGACTACGTTGACTAGACTACAGGGAAGGTATGACTGCCATGCTGGCAGATGCAACAAGTTATGTTACACTTCAACAGAATCCTGTGCCCAGTATTAAAAATGCATTAAACTCCCTGATTAACCTTGGGAAACTGAATGGCTGGTTATCTGACAATACCGCCAAATTTTTATACAATGAACAACCCCGCTGTCCAGTCATTTACAGCCTACCAAAAATTCACAAAGAAACAAACCCTCTGAAATTTAGACCTATTGTGTCTGGCACATGGTCAATCACCCAACCTCTGGCTCAGCTATTTGACCATCTCCTACAACCTTTGGTAAAAAAGTTACCAGCCTACATTAGGGATACAAATGACTTCCTAGAGAAACTTAATGCATTCACAGACTTTGGTGAAGGATGGAAACTTGCAACCATGGATATAGGATCCTTGTACACATGCATATCCAATGATGCTGGACTACAGGCCGTCAGACATTTTTTGACTGATATGGAACCAACACCCATACCCAAAGAGTTTCTCATCGAATGTCTCAATTTTGTGCTTAAAAAACAACTATTTTTCATTCGAGGGCACCAAGTATGCACAGATCCGGGGTACAGCCATGGGGAGTTCAGCGGCCCCATCTTTTGCCAATCTCTTTGTAGGCCTACTTGAGGAACGTTACCTTTATCCATCTAATGCCTTTACCAACCATATTAAATGTTGGTTTTAGGTTCATTGATGACATTTTCCTAACTTGGACTGGGGAGGTTGTTTTTTTGATTTAGTTGATTTTTTGAACAGTATCTTTACAGAGGTTGTGTTCAAGCCCGAAATCTCACCATGCAGCATTTCTTTCTTAGATGTAATGAACACTAACTCTCAGGGCTCTCTGGTTACATCTCTCTTCACAAAACCCACTGACAGGAAAACACACTCTTGCACTATAAAAGTGCACATCCCAAACATCTTCTCAACAGTCTGCCAATATCTCAGTTTATGAAAGTAGCACGTATTTGTTCTGATGAAGATGACAAACTACAGCAACTTAATAAGATGTACGAGAAGTTTTGGGAAAGAGGGTACCCTGTAGAAGTCCTTGACCATGCACTAACCAAGATTGGCACCTCTGGGCCTTTGGATCGACCACTGTTCATCCATACATTCAACCGTGAATCTGACCATATCAGACAAGCCATTAAGAAAAATCTACGTTTTCTACAAGCCAGCAACACATTGGCATATGAATTTAAAATGGGGCCCGTAATTGCACATAGAAGGAACAAGATACTTCGTGATGTTCTCGTACAAGCTGACCCTAGACATAAATATGCTAAGACTATACCTAGAATTTCACAGAAGACTGGCTGCTACAAATGCCACAATGGCAATGTGTGTAATTCCCTCATATGTGGGGAACACTTCATGCACCCACATAGCGGTAACCGCTATCGCATAAAAGAGTACCTGAACTGCAACACTGACTACTGTGTTTACATCCTCAAACTCCCATGCACACTTACTTATGTCGGCAAAACAACTGGCCCTTTTAAAAGGAGGTTTCAAAAACACAGAAGTGATATTAGACAGAAGAGGACGGGCAGATCGATCTTAACAAACCAGTGGCAGTGCATTTTGTCAAACATAGACATCAAACATACAAACTAAGGGGTATGGTCATTGAACATGTCCAACAACCCATTAGAGGAGGTGACCATGACCATCGACTGCTACAACGTGAAGCCTATTGGATCCATACCCTGGGCATGGTCCATCCTGGAGGACCTAATGCCAACCTATCATTTACATGCTTTCTGAATGAGAGATAGCTGACCTGTGTCCTTGATTTGAACTATGATCGAACTAATTTCCTTGACCTTGGAGTTTCTTTTCTTTGCTCATTCTCCTTTTCCTTTCCTGTATGTTTACTCACTTATCTGGGCGATGGCCTCATGTCAATGCAATATAGGACTATTTTGGAACTGTTGAGACTTTGTCACTTGTATCTTTCCCTGCATATAATGAACCTTCAGATTCGATTTTTTGAACGTAGGTAGCTAGGCCTTTTGCAACTGCAACCAGGTTCAGAGCATTCCCTCTTCCCCCTTTTTTTATTCCCCCCCCCCCCTTTCCCGCCTTCTCTTCCCCCTTCTCCTTTTCTCCTTCTCTCTCTTTTTCTCCTTCTCTATTATTTTTATTTTCTATTTTATTTTATAATTTTATTTTTACTTTTCTTTTTATTTATTTTTATTTTCATTTGTATTTTTATTATTATTTCTATTTTTATTGTCATATTTATTATTATTTTCATTTATTTTTATTTTATTATTCTCCATTTTCTGTTAGTAGTTCAATGTGATTTCATTGCATGTGTCTGATTGTGTCCATATGCATATTGACATATACTGCCAATGTTGATCTCATTGGGGTTGGTTGAATTTAATATTTCTGCTTCCTGCTATCCCGTTTGGTCCTCTGTTTATCCCAGCCTGACGCACGAGGGCCCTCTCTCTCCACTTTTCCTATGTGGGGCGGCAGGCCTCCAATTTGCATTGCATGCCTGGCCGACCTAGTAAGGTTGTTCTGGGCAACTGCAATTGTACTGCGTCGGTGGGCTTCATCTGCATGACGCCCCACCAGTGTGTATGCACTGGGTGGGCGCCGTGCAGATCCTGCCCTGGAGGTTGTTTTGGGACGCTTCCCCATGGCCCCCCTCTTTTCACACATTTTGTGATGTTTCCCTCATTTAGTTTTTTATTTAATGGTTGCTGTGGAGACGGTTTGGGATATGTCTCCGCTCTGTGTGGTCTGCTGTGCCACTGAGGGTGGCCCTTCCCTCCCCGTCCCCTCCCCTTGGAGCGTCTGAAGTTTGTTCAGCCCTCTCTCCATTCCCTGTGTCGCAATATGATAACATCAGCCCGCTAAAGGCGCTCTGAACAGTGCAAACCTATGCCTGTCTAACATGAACAACGCCCTAGCTATATGTGACCCACATCTATTTTAAAGTAAGTATAAAGACTGTTAGGGCTGGTGCCCCTCTTTTTCTGTTAATCCTTCGGTTTTGTCTTGCTTAAGGAGGGAGAGAGGAGTTCCTTTTTTTTTTGATTTCCTAAATATTCTCCTCCACGCTAATCATCATGACATTGGTATTTTTTATTTCAGGTGCTCTGCACCAATGAAAATGCAAGGTGCTGATATATGGGAGGGTTGCGTCCCTCCTGGCCCGGAGGGGGGGGGGCTGTGTGCGGGGGGGATTTCCCCTTAATGTGCAACCTCTATTTTGTCAACCCACTTATAATAAGTCATTTTGTTATACTTTAGGGTTCTTTTGCGGCTGTGCTGTCTTGGTCGTCACTCCTTTGGGACCTTTGTGTAGGCTTTTCTGAGCATGGATGGTGTCCATCATCTTATGGTGGACAATTGGCAGCAGAGGTTTATCAAAGTTTTCAAGAAAACTATTTTTGCATATATTTACATACTTTTCTATACAGTCAAATATTGGTATGTATATTGGACATTATCGGAACACTGTAATGCTCACTTTGAATTAAATTCTAATGTTAAATCCATTTTTACCTGTTTTTCAGAATATACCTATTTTTCCTTCTACAAAACACCTCTGAAGAAGGGACATCGTCCTGAAACATGTTAGGCCTATGGAGGAATTTGTATTCGGTTTTGAATTTGTAGAAAATTTACTATATGCAAATCTTGTTCCGCACTAATATTTTGTATAGACTGTTATCATGTTTTTATAAATATGCTTTTTTAAGCAAAAACTTTTTTCTAATAAACAATATGTTTTTATAAACTTTTGTCTGTTCGCCTTCAAAGTTCTGCTGTACTGGGGGATACAAGTGTTCCCTCTTTTTTGAGGGTTCCTTCTATAATTTTCTGTTAGTAGAATTAGTATTTCTTCTTATTCATTTATTTTTAATTATTTTCATTTCTATTTTATTTCACCACTTTTGTTTTCCCCTTCTTTTTTTCCCTTCGGTGATCTACAATCCTTTTCTTTCTTATCTATCTCCTTGGTCCCGATCCCCCATTTCTTCCCTCCGTGTTTCTCTCGCTTTTTGTTTTTTCCACTTCCTGCTCTTCTCTTCTCACATCACTCACTCTGCCCACACCTACTCCTCCTCCCCACCTCCCTCTATCGGATGTAGTCTGCCTTGATGGGCGGGGTCAGCCGGCATCATTCGTTTCTATGACATCGGTGGCCCCGGCAATGCAGCGTCCCTTGTTGCTTGGTTACCGCCCGTGCATCTGACCGCCGGTGTTCTGACGAGAAGTGTCCTATCGGATAGTGTCCTCCCCGTACTGCGCAGGCGCAGTGCTTGCGCAGTATGGAGGACAAGGAGACGCCAAAAGTCTCCGAAGTTGACCAGCTGACCATCAGCTGTACACGGCGCTTGGGCACTTAATAGTAAAAGCTTTGTAACAGGGCCCCTCGTGGGCTCGCTTTGCTCGCCTCGATTCGGGCCATGGCCTCGCTGCGCTCGGCATCTTTTTATTCTAACTCTATGTCCACTGGGATAGTGGGGCATGAACCTGGACTCAGGGCAGAATAAGGTGCCGTGTAGAGCTGACAATCAGCTGTTGAACTTCGGAGACTTTCGGCGTCTTGTTTGTCCTCCGTACTGCGCCTATGCAGTACAGGGCGGACACTATCCGATGGGGGACAGTATTCGACAAGACACTGTAGTCTGAAGCATCCACCCCCACACAGGCACCGTCCTGGTGTCGATAACATGCTGTTCCACAGCATCGGCGGCCCCCAGCACTAAAGCGTCCCTGTTGCCTGGTTACCGCTGCCGCACTGCGCATGCTGATCGGTATTGCCATGTTAATAGAATGAATGCTTCCCTGCACTAGCACTGATTGACATCTAGATTGTGCGATCACTAGTTATGTTCCCTAGCAACAGGCTCATCCCTATAATGACTCAGGATCCATGATACCGAATTTCACATGACAGAATACAGGTAATGCCAGTAGTTTCTTAACCCCTAATTTACATATGTTTGAAAATCTGTTTTAATTATGTTATCCTTTTATTATGCTTTTTTTTTGCCTTTTTGGCGGGATTTGTGACATTACACCTCTCGGGGGGGGGGGAGCTTTGGTTTTTCTTGATTTTTTTGATTGGTTGATGGTTATTTAAATTCTCTCCACTGTATTTAACGTGTATCACATGCCCGATGAAGGGGTCCTGCGTGACTCTGAAATGTTGCACCTTTTTGTGTTGTGATCATGCAATAAACTAAACCATTTGGACGTCACCTTGTGCTGATCCTAGGGACATAAATTGCACATGTAATTTTCTGACTACCTATCTCATGGCCCTAGAGCACAAGGACAGTGGAATTACAGTATAGTCGATGAGGCATTATGTGTCTTTTGAACATGTAATTTTTCCCACATTTTTTTAAAAAAGTGGAAAGAAAATGAAAACATTTTTTGTTATGCAAAGTTGTCTATTCATAAGATATTTCTAAAACATAACATGTATATACCAAGACTTACACCCAAAAATATATTCTGCTACTCCTTCTGAGTATGGCAATACCACGTGTGAGACTTTTACACAGCCTGGCCACATACAGAGGCC
Source organism: Lithobates clamitans (assembly GCA_037952925.1). Taxonomy (NCBI): domain Eukaryota; kingdom Metazoa; phylum Chordata; class Amphibia; order Anura; family Ranidae; genus Lithobates; species Lithobates clamitans. Next base: position 3,841,443 of record JBBGZY010000236.1, on the reverse strand, counting down.
CAACATCCTTGTAGCACATTCAGGAAATTACACATCTAATTTCCTGACTACCTATCACACTTTTGAAGGCCCTGGAGCACCATGACAATGGTAATGCTCACAAAATGACCCCATTTTGGAAAGAAAACACTCCAACGTATATTCTGCAGACAGGTAGTCTGATGGGCTACAGAAAGGTGCTCTGATGGGCTACAGAAAGGTGCTCTGATGGGCTGCACACAGGTTCTCTGATAGGCTGCACACAGGTGCTCTGGTGGTGTCATAAATCAGATGTGACCAGAACTGCGTGGACTGCACAGAGTGAACCAAACGTATGTAGGTGAAAAAGTAGTAATTTATTAAGATACGTAAATATAAACGCACCACCAATACAGCTCAGCGAAGCTGGCCCCCCTACAATCAGCACTAATAAAAACTCAAGTGTGTTTCTTTAGTGCTACGTTTGTGCTGTTTTGTGCTGCTTTTATTTTTAAGATATTAGCAATTGTTTTTTCCAGACTATGACATCACCTAGCCCCCCTACAACGCCCAAATGACACAAAACTGGTCTTGTTGGTTAATGCTACGTTTGTGCTGTTTTGTGCTGCTAAAAATTCCGTTCCACCTTTTATCGTTTTTGCGTTATTAATGATTTATTAAAGGTCACCAAAGGTCAGTCAGCCCCCCTACAACGCCCAAATGACACGAAACTGATCTCATTGGTTAGTGCTACGTTTGTGCTGGTTTGTGCGACTAAAATTTTTATTTGTGCTGTTATGGTTTTTAAGTTCTAACAGTTTATTTTTTTTTCAAACCCCACTCACTTTGCCCACCCTACAATCAGCACAAATAAAAACTCAAGTGTGTTTCTTTAGTGCTACATTTGTGCTGTTTTGTGCTGCTAAAATTTCCGTTCTACCTTTTATCGTTTTTGCATTATTAATGATTTATTAAAGGTCACCAAAAGTCAGTCAGCCCCCCTACAACACCCAAATGACACGAAACTGGTCTCGTTGGTTAGTGCTATGTTTGTGCTGTTTTGTGCTGCTAAAAATTCTGTTCTATCTTTTATCGTTTTTGCGTTATTAATGATTTTTTAAAGGTCACCAAAGGTCAGTCAGCCCCCCTACAACGCCTAAATGACACAAAACTGGTCTCGTTGGTTAGTGCTACGTTTGTGCTGTTTTGTGCTGCTAACATTTCCGTTCTATCTATTAGCATTTTTGTGTTATTAATGATTTATTAAAGGTCACCAAAGGTCACTCAGCCCCCCTATAATGCCCAAATGACACAAAACTGGTCTCGTTGGTTAGTGCTACGTTTGTGCTGTTTTGTGCTGCTAAAATTTTTATTTGTGCTGTTATGGTTTTTAAGTTATAACAGTTTTTTTTTTTTTTTCAAACCCCACTCACTTTGCCCACCCTACAATCAGCACAAATAAAAACTCAAGTGTGTTTCTTTAGTGCTACATTTGTGCTGTTTTGTGCTGCTAAAATTTCCGTTCTACCTTTTATCGTTTTTGCGTTATTAATTATTTATTAAAAGTCACCAAAGGTCAGTCAGCCCCCCTACAACGCCCAAATGACACAAAACTGGTCTCGTTGGTTAGTGCTACGTTTTGTGCTGTTTTGTGCTGCTAACATTTCCGTTCTATCCATTATCGTTTTTGCGTTATTAATGATTTATTAAAGGTCACCAAAGGTCACTCAGCCCCCCTACAACACCCAAATGACACAAAACTGGTCTCGTTGGTTAGTGCCTCATTTGTGCTGGTTTGTGCTGCTAAAATTTTATTTGTGCTGTTATGGATTTTTAGTTATAACAGCTTGTTTTTATATTTGTGCTTTTTTGTGTCATAATAATAAAAATTCGTGCTGCTTTTATTTTTAAGATAATAGCAATTTGTTTTTTTCCAGATGATGACATCACCCCGCTCTCCTGTCACGTACCTGGTTAGTGAGCTCCTGGTTAGAAAGCAGCCATGGGAGCACAGTGAGGTATGAGTGCCTGTGATCAGTCCAGTAGACTGCGTGGTGGCAGCAGTCAGCAGGTGGATGTGGCGGCAGAACCAGCTGGTGGCAGATGAGCTGGCACTGAGCTTGGCTGGTGGCAGACTGTGGGTAAGCAGCTGGAAGCAGGAGACCGATGAGACCTTGCTGGGCTGAAGAGCTGTAGCAGGCTGGATGAGTAGGATGCAGGGTCAGATTAGCCGGATCCATAATGGTCAGGCAGATCAGGCATAGACGGCACACAACAGGATAGTCGGGTCACAAGCCAAGTCAGCAACAGAAGGTAGATCAGGCAAGAAGAGAAGGCAGAAGCAGAATCCAGAGACAAGCCAAGGTCAGGGCTGGGTTAGGAACAGAGGTCAAACACAGGAATCAGGAATGAACACACACAAGCGGCACACCAAATTGCAGCCTGTTTAAATAGTCTGTCTGGTGCCAGCATTGGTGACAGGCTCACGCTCATCTGCCCAACCAGTTGCCAGTCTGCGCATGCGCATATGTATGTACAGGGAAACATCATTTGTGCTATGCGAAAGCCTTCTCTGACACCCCCTACAACAGCCAAACAAAATGAAAACGGGCTGGTTGGTTAGTGCCACGTTTGTGTTGGTTTGTGCCTATTTACTTTCCATTCTATCTCCTTTTTGTTTTTCAGTTATTGTTGATTTAATAAAGGTCACCAAAGGTTACCCAGCCCCCCTACAAGAGACAAAGGGCATGAAATTGGGCTGGTTGGTGCCTCCTTTGTGCTGGTTTGTGCTGTTTAAATATCAGTTCTACCACTTTTTGTTTTTCAGTTATTTAACGCGTTTAACAGCGTCTCGTGTGCATGAGGCCTTGAAGTATCTAATAACATGGGATGCAAAGTGGGTGGGGTTTGATCAAATAAAAACAAACTTTTACAATTAAGAAATCAAAGCAGCACACACACAATAACTTTAACAGCACAAACGCAGCTCTAAAGAACCAACCCAGTTTCATGTGTAGGGGGGCTGAGTGACCTTTGGTGACCTTTAATAAATAGTAAATAACTGAAAAACGAAAAGCGGTAGAACTGATATTTAAACAGCACAAACCAGCACAAAGGAGGCACCAACCAGCCCAGTCTCATGCCTTTTGTCCCTTGTAGGGGGGCTGGGTAACCTTTGGTGACCTTTATTAAATAACTGAATAACTTGGGGGTTCAAACAATAACTGAAAAACAAAAGGAGATAGAATGGAAAGTAAATGGGCACAAACCAACACAAACGTGGCACTAACCAACCAGCCCGTTTTCATTTTGTTTGGCTGTTGTAGGGGGTGTCAGCGAAGGCTTTTGCATAGCACAAATGATGTCTCCCTGTACATACATATGTGCATGCGCAGACTGGCAACTGGCTGGGAAGATGAGCGTGAGCCTGTCACCAATGCTGGCACCAGACAGACTATTTAAACAGGCTGCAATTTGGTGTGCCGCTTCTGTGTTCATTCCTGATTCCTGTGTTTGACCTCTGATCCTAACCCAGCTTGCTCCTGACCTCCGTTTGACTGCTACCTGCCCTGACCTTGGCTTGTCTCTGGATTCTGCTTCTGCCTTCTCTTCTTGCCTGATCTACCTCCTGCTGCTGACTTGGCTTGTGACCTGACTATCCTGTTGTGTGCCGTCTATGCCTGATCTGCCTGACGATTATGGACCCGGCTCATCTGACCCTGCATCCTGCTCATCCAGCCTGCTACAGCTCTTCAGCCCAGCAAGGTCTCATCTGTCTCCTGCTTCCAGCTGCTTACCCACAGTCTGCCACCAGCCAAGCTTAGTGCCAGCTCATCTGCCACCAACTGGTTCTGCCGCCACATCCACCTGCTGACTGCTGCCACCACGCAGTCTACTGGACTGATCACAGGCACTCATACCTCACTGTGCTCCCATGGCTGCTTTCTAACCAGGAGCTCACTAACCAGGTACGTGACAGGAGAGCGGGGCAATGTCATCATCTGGAAAAAACAAATTGCTATTACCGGTATCTTAAAAAAAGTAGTACAACTTTTTATTATTATGACACAAAAAAGCACAAATATAAAAACAAGCTGTTATAACTAAAAAACCATAACAGCACAAATAAAAATTTTAGCAGTACAAACCAGCACAAATGAGGCACTAACCAACGAGACCAGTTTTGTGTCATTTGGGTGCAGTAGGGGGGCTGAGTGAACTTTGGTGACCTTTAAAAAAATCATTAATAACGCAAAAACGATAAAGGATAGAACATAAATTTAAACATCACAAAACAGTACAAATGTAGCACTAAAGAAACACACTTGAGTTTTTATTTGTGCTGATTGTAAGGGGGGTAAAGTGAGTGGGGTTTGAAAAAAAAATATATTATAACTTAAAAACCATAACAGCACAAATAAAAATTTTAGCAGCACAAAACAGCACAAATGTAGCACTAACCAACGAGACCAGTTTCGTGTCATTTGGGTGTTGTAGGGGGCTGTCTGACTTTTGGTGACCTTTAATAAATCATTAATAACGTGAAAACAATAAAAGATAGAACCGAAATTTTAGCAGCACAAAACAGCACAAACGTAGCACTAACCAATGAGACCAGTTTTGTGTCATTTGGGTGTTGTAGGTGGGCTAAGTGACCTTCGGTGACCTTTAATAAATCATTAATAAAGCAAAAACGATAAAAGGTAGAACGGAAATTTTAGCAGCACAAAACAGCACCAATGTAGCACTAAAGAAACACACTTGAGTTTTTATTTGTGCTGATTGTAGGGTGGGCAAAGTGAGTGGGGTTTGAAAAAAAAATAAACTGTTATAACTTAAAAACCATAACAGCACAAATAAAAAATGTTAGCAGGACAAACCAGCACAAACGTAGCACTAACCAACGAGACCAGTTTTGTGTCATTTGGGCGTTGTAGGGGGGCTGACTGACCTTTGGTGACCTTTAATAAATCATTAATAAAGCGAAAGCGATAAAAGATAGAACGGAAATTTTAGCAGCACAAAACAGCACAAACGTAGCACTAACCAACGAGTCCAGTTTTGTGTCATTTGGGCATTGTAGGGGGGCTGAGTGACCTTTGGTGACCTTTAATAAATCATTAATAACGCAAAAACGATAAGAGATAGAACGGAAATGTTAGCAGCACAAAACAGCACAAACGTAGCACTAACCAACGAGACCAGTTTTGTGTCATTTGGGCATTGTAGGGGGGCTAGGTGATGTCATAGTCTGGAAAAAACAATTGCTAATATCTTAAAAATAAAAGCAGCACAAATGTAAATTTTTACGGCACAAAACAGCACAAATGTAGCACTAAAGAAACACACTTGAGTTTTTATTTGTGCTGATTGTAGGGGGGCCAGCTTTGCTGAGCTCACCAAAACCAAACAGTGTAAATAAACCAGCAACCAAACAGTGAACAACACAGAACAACAACAACCTAACAAGCATATACAGCAAAAGGGGATACCAGAATCATAATCTTAGTCAGGCCAGGGTCATAAACAGGAGATCAGCAGATGGGGGCAAGGAGCAAGACAGACAGGGAGAAGGTGGATGGGATCAGGCTGCAGGGTAGGGGAACAGGAATACAGGATAACAGGATGGACAGTAACAGGTACAAATACAGGTTCAGGATCAGGTTTGCAGGTTCACAGGATACAGGTCAGGGCTCAAGGACAATACCAAGGCAAATATGTGTGAGCTTGCCAGGTATTTATACCATTTCCTGCAATCAGGCTCAGGTGATACCTGACTGCAGGAGGTGATATCGGCTCACCCGCTGGTGGACGCCAGTACTGTGGCCCAAAGATCACATAACACCAGCAGGAGAAAGCTCCCCTGACAGTTCCACACTGCCAGGAGACACCTGCTGGTGGACATTAGTATTGCATGCCAAATGTCAGATAGTATTACCAGCTGGTGGAACCTTTCCTGACAGGTGGGCTACGAATGGGTACTCTTTATTACTGGGGCAATTAGAGCACAGTACTGTAAAGGGTTCCCAGGATCTCCTCCTCACAGTGGATTGGTGTGTGAGGAGGAGAACCCAGTAACAGCAAGTTAACATGGTTTGTTTACATTTGTGACTGGCTGTGATTGGACACAGATGGTCACGAGCAAAATGAATTGGCTCTTTACCCTGATCTAGGATGGGTTGTGTCCGAGGGACATACTTCATCCCCAATCGCCGCAATGCTCACCCCTGGGGGCAGGCACGAGCGCCGTGACAGGGAGGACGTCATATGACATTCACCTGGAAGGACCAAAGGTCCATAGGCTGGGTGGGAACTGGCTAAAGGAATAAAGTAAGAAAAAAAAAAGAATGTAGCCACCACATCAAAGAACTGGTAAGCTACAATACATTACATTTTTGTTTTTGTGTTTAACCTTAAAATAAATCAATACACTTTTTGATGAGGATTTCTTAGAAATTAAATTGCCACAAGACTGTAACCTAACAACTCTATACACTTTTAACCACTTGAGCCCCGGACCATTATGCTGCCTAAGGACCAGAGGTCTTTTTCCAATTTGGCACTGCGTCGCTTTAACTGCTAATTGCGCGGTCATGCAATGCTGTACCCAAACGAAATTTGCGTCCTTTTCTTCCCACAAATAGAGCTTTCTTTTGATGGTATTTGATCACCTCTGCGGTTTTTATTTTTTGCGCTATAAACGGAAAAAGACCGAAAATTTTGAAAAAAAATGATATTTTCTAATTTTTGTTATAAAAAAAATCCAATAAACTAAATTTTAGTCATACATTTAGGCCAAAATGTATTCGGCCACATGTCTTTGGTAAAAAAAATGTCAATAAGCGTATATTTATTGGTTTGCGCAAAAGTTATAGCGTCTACAAACTAGGGTACATTTTCTGGAATTTACACAGCTTTTAGTTTATGACTGCCTATGTCATTTCTTGAGGTGCTAAAATGGCAGGGCAGTACAAAACCCCCCCAAATGACCCCATTTTGGAAAGTAGACACCCCAAGGAAATTGCTGAGAGGCATGTTGAACCCATTGAATATTTATTTTTTTTGTCCCAAGTGATTGAAAAATGACAAAAAAAAAAAAATATTTACAAAAAGTCGTCACTAAATGATATATTGCTCACACAGGCCATGGGCCTATGTGGAATTGCACCCCAAAATACATTTAGCTGCTTCTCCTGAGTATGGGGATACCACATGTGTGGGACTTTTTGGGAGCCTAGCCGCGTACGGGGCCCCGAAAACCAATCACCGCCTTCAGGATTTCTAAGGGTGTAAATTTTTGCTTTCACTCTTCACTGCCTATCACAGTTTCGGAGGCCATGGAATGCCCAGGTGGCACAAAACTCCCCAAAATGACCCCATTTTGGAAAGTAGACACCCCAAGCTATTTGCTGAGAGGCATATTGAGTCCATGGAATATTTTATATTTTGACACAAGTTGCGGGAAAGTGACACTTTTTTTTTTTTTTTTTCATAAAGTTGTCACTAAATGATATATTGCTCACTAGGGATGAGCCGAACACCCCCCGGTTCGGTTCGCACCAGAACCCGCGAACGGACCGCAAGTTCGCACGAACGTTAGAACCCCATTGACGTCTATGGGACTCGAACGTTCGAAATCAAAAGTGCTCATTTTAAAGGCTAATTTGCATGGTATTGTCCTAAAAAGGGTTTGGGGACCCGGGTCCTACCCCAGGGGACATGTATCAATGCAAAAAAAACTTTTAAAAACGGCCGTTTTTTCGGGAGCAGTGATTTTAATGATGCTTAAAGTAAAAAAAAAAAAGTGAAATATTCCTTTAAATATCGTACCTGGGGGGTGTCTATAGTATGCCTGTAAAGTGACGCGTGTTTCCCATGTTTAGAACAGTCCCTGCACCAAATGTCATTTTTAAAGGAAAAAATCTCATTTAAAACTGCTTGCGGGTTTAATGTCATGTCGGGTCATGGCAATATGGATGAAAATCAGTGAGACAAACGGCATGGGTACCCCCCAGTCCATTACCAGGCCCTTTGGGTCTTGTATGGATATTAAGGGGAACCCCGCACCCAAATTAAAATAAGGAAAGGTCCCTATATACTCTGAACAGCAGTATTCAGGCGGTGCAAACAAGACAGGGACTGTAGGTTTGTTGTTAAGTAGAATCTGTTTGTAATTTTGAACATTTTTAATGTGTTTAGCTCCAGCCAAAAAATCTTTTCTAAGCTTTTTGGAAAACATAGGGAAGGGTTATCACCCCTGTGACATTTGTTTTGCGTCTTTCCTCCTCTTCAGAAGATTTCACCTCACTTTTTTGTCCCAATGAAAAATGTTTTTTGAAAATTTGGGTTTTTTTGTGGAACAAGGATTGGAAAGCATCAGTGGAAAGGAGAAATTGTTTTCCCATATTAACTCTTACAGGAGAGAATTTCCCTTCCTTAGGGGTAGATTTCATCTCACTTCCTGTTGTCTCCTTCCGTTTGCAAGTAGGAGTCGTTTGTAAGTTAGATGTTTGAAAGTAGGGTCCTGCCCTATATACTCAGCAGAAATTTGGGCCTTAGGTGTTGCTGTGGCCAAAACACTGTAAGCCCTCACAGGGCCCTGCTGTGAAATATTAGATCAAGAATTGTAATTACATGCCCCTGTTGAACAGGAGCTGAAAAATTAGGCCTTAGGCACTGGTGCTGGTGCCACAACACTGCAACCCCTCACAGACACTCTAGTTGGAACGCAGGAACGAGCCCTGCTGCAAAGTATTGCATCAAAAATTGTAATTACACGCCCCTGTTAGACAGGGGCAGAAAAATTGGGTCTTAGGCACTGGTGCTGGTGCCACAACACTGCAACCCCTCACAGACACTCTAGTTGAAACGCAGGAACAAGCCCTGCTGCAAAGTATTGCATCAAAAATTGTAATTACACGCCCCTGTTAGACAGGGGCTGAAAAATTGGGTCTTAGGCACTGGTGCTGGTGCCACAACACTGCAACCCCTCACAGACACTCTAGTTGGAATGCAGGAACGAGCCCTGCTGCAAAGTATTACATCAAAAATTGTAATTACACGCCCCTGTTAAACAGGGGCTGAAAAATTGTGCCTTAGGCACTGGTGGTGGCGCCCAGAACCAAAAATGTTCTTACAAGCTATCAGCGTGATGATTGAGGAGGAAGAGGATAATTACTCAGGGATAGTCACTCAGCATCAGCATAGGCAGTCTTTGAAGGGATCTGAGATTTCAAAAAAAATTATTCGGTTACATCTGCATCAGGTGCTTGGTAGCTGGTGGTGATCCAAGACTGATTCATTTTTATGAAGGTCAGCCGATCGACCGAGTCGGTGGACAGACGCACCCTGTGATCGGTTACCACGCCTCCAGCAGCACTGAATGTGCGTTCCGAAAGAACGCTGGATGCAGGACAGGCCAGTAGCTCAATTGCATACTGTGCAAGCTCTGGCCAGTGATCCATCCTCAAGACCCAGTAACCCAGAGGATTTTCGGTGGGAAAGGTGTCCAAGTCTGATCTTGCCCCTAGGTATTCCTGCACCATGTAAAACAGACGCTGGCGATGGTTGCTGGAACCGATCATACCTTGGGGCTGCGGACCAAAAAATTGTCTGAACGCATCGGTCAGACGGCCACCTTCTCCACCGCTCCTTCTTTGACTGACCGAAGCCTCAGCAACACGTTGTCCAGAAACAGGAGTTTGTAACCTCCCAGTCTCTGGGAACGCGTTGCACAGACCTTTCTGCAAGGCCTCCCGAAGATGTTTCATCCTCTGCTCCCTCTGCGATGGCAAGATAAGGTCCGCAACCTTACCCTTGTAACGTGGATCAAGGAGGGTTGCCAGCCAGTATTGGTCCTTCTCCTTGATACCACGAATACGAGGATCCTTACGCAGGCTTTGCAGGATCAGGGAGGCCATGCAGCGTAGGTTTGCTGAGGCATTCGGTCCGGAGTCCTCTGGGTCACTAAGGACAACAACGTCCGCAGCCACCTCCTCCCAGCCACGTACAAGTCCATGTGTTCCTTGGGACTGATCCCTTAAAGACTGCTGATGCTGAGTGCCAGGCTCCACCTCCATACTGACACAATCTTCCTCCTCCTCCTCCTCCTCCTCCTCGTCCTCTTCCTGTGTGATCGGCGGGCACGCAGGAACACTGTCTGGATAAAGGGGGCCTTGAGAGCTAAGGAAGTCCTCCTCTTCCTGCCTCTGTTCTGCCTCAAGTGCCCTGTCCATTATTCCACGCAGCGTGTGCTCCAACAGGTGGACAAGGGGGACAGTGTCACTGATGCATGCACTGTCAGTGCTCACCATCCTCGTGGCCTCCTCGAATGGTGACAGGACAGTGCATGCATCCCTGATCATGGCCCACTGGCGTGGGGAAAAAAAACCAAGGTCCCCTGACCCTGTCCTGGTGCCATAGTCGCACAGGTACTCATTGATGGCCCTCTGCTGCGTGTGCAGCCGCTGCAGCATGGCCAACGTCGAGTTCCACCTGGTGGGCATGTCACAGATTAGGTGGTTCTTGGGCAGGTTAAACTCCTTTTGGAGGTCCGTCAGCCGAGCACTGGCATTATATGACCGGCGGAAATGCACACAGACTTTCCTGGCCTGCCTCAGGACATCCTGTAAGCCCGGGTACCTGCCCAAGAACCGCTGCACCACCAAGTTAAGGACGTGAGCCAAACAGGGCACATGGGTCAGTTGTCCCTGTCGGAGGGCAGAGAGGAGGTTGGTGCCATTGTCGCAAACCACCATTCCTGCCTTAAGTTGGCGTGGCGTCAACCACCTCTGAACCTGCCCCTGCAGAGCTGACAGAACCTCTGCCCCAGTGTGGCTCCTGTCCCCCAAGCACACCAGCTCAAGCACCGCATGGCATCTTTTGGCCTGCGTACTTGCGTAGCCCCTTGAACGCCTACGGAGCACCGCTGGTTCCGAGGAAGAGGCCATGGAGGAAGAAGAAGAGGAGGGGGTGGAGGAGAGAGGTGTGTCACAATCAGCATTTTGGAGGCGTGGTGGCGGAACAACCTCCAACACTACTGCACCTTGTCCTGCATCCTTCCCAGCTGCCAGCAGAGTCACCCAATGCGCCGTGAAACTTAAGTAACGTCCCTGTCCATGCCTGCTGGACCATGAGTCAGCGGTAATATGCACCTTACCGCTGACCGCCCTGTCCAGCGAGGCATGGACATTGCCTTCCACATGCCGGTAGAGAGCCGGAATCGCCTTCCGTGAGAAAAAGTGGCGTTTGGGTACCTGCCACTGAGGAACCGCACATTCCACAAACTCACGGAAGGGGGCAGAGTCTACCAACTGAAAAGGCAGCAGTTGAAGTGCTAGCAATTTTGCCAAGCTAGCATTCAACCGCTGGGCATGTGGATGGCTGGGAGCAAACTTCTTTCGGCGGTGCAGCAGCTGGGGCAGGGAAATTTGCCTGGTACAATCTGACGTCGGTGTACCAAAAGCAGATTGCCCATAAGTACTTGGCTGTGACACACCTAATTCTACACCTTCATTCCTCTCACTGCAGGTCGCAGAGAGGACTGAAGGTCTAGTGGGGTTGGAAATCTCAGCTGATGAGGAGCAAGGAGAGATCGTCTTTGTTCTTTGGTGTGGGTCTTTTAGATACGCTTGCCAACGAACTGCATGGCAGGTCAACATATGTCTGGTCAAGCATGTGGTACCCAAGCGGGAGATGTTTTGGCCACGCGAGATACGCTTGAGACATATATTGCAAATAGCAGCGGTGCGATCTGATGCACTCGTCTCAAAAAAGGCCCACACCAAAGAACTTTTTGAATAACGCGCAGAGACTGCAGCGCCCTGCACATGTGGAGCTTTGGGGTGTGATGCAGTCAATGTGCTGCCCTTAGGCTGGCCCCTGGAGGGCATCCTGCCTAGTTGGTGATGTGCCACCTCCTCCTCCTCCTCCTCCTCCTCCTCCTCTCTCCTATCAGGCACCCACGTTGAGTCAGTGACCTCATCATCCCCTCCCTCCTCATCACTGGAGCAAACCTGGCAGTATGCTGCAGCAGGGGGAGCATGACTGCCAGATTGCTGTCCTTCTTCGGCACCCCCTCTGTCCGTGCTCATGTTACTGCCTTCATTGAGCTCAGTATCATCATCAGAGCCTTCCAAACGCTGGGCATCCTCCTGGAGCATGTACCCAACACTGTGGTCAAACAGTTCGAGGGAATCCTCATGAGGACATGGTGGAGCTAGGGAAGGAGTCACTGATGACATTGAGCTGAGGGAAGAGGCCGCTGCTTTGCCAGACAAAGCACCCTGGGCATGGGTGAGAGAGGATGAGGAGGATGAGGACGGCTTGGTCATCCACTCGACCAAGTCTTCCGCATGTTGCGGCTCAACACGGCCAGCTGCCGAAAAAAAGGCCAAGCGTGTCCCATGGCCACGTGCTGATGAGGATGCACCGTCTCCACGACCAGCACTAGACACAGAGCCTGCTTGCCCTCTCTTATTGGCTTGTGACTGTCTGCCTCTCCTTCTTGGCCTTCCAGACATACTAATGGCCTGTAGCTGCACTAAGCTGGGATAGAACACCTGTAATTTTCTTCAGGTAGCTTTATATACTGTAACCAGACAAGCCTGCCTGTCAGTAGGAAGATAACAGGAACGGATCTAGCTGAACACTGTGAGCAGGACGCACTGCACTGAATGTAAACAGCAGGAACGGATGTAGCTAAACACTGTGAGCAGGACGCACTGCACTGAATGTAAATAGCAGGAACGGATCTAGCTGAACACTGTGAGCAGGACGCACTGCACTGAATGTAAATAGCAGGAACGGATGTAGCTGAACACTGTGAGCAGGACGCACTGCACTAAATGTAAATACCAGGAACGGATCTAGCTGAACACTGTGAGCAGGACGCACTGCACTGAATGTAAATAGCAGGAACGGATCTAGCTGAACACTGTGAGCAGGACACACTGTACTAAATGTAAATAGTCTAGCTGCCTGACCGTGGTACTAATAGGATCAAAAAGAACACCTGTAATTTTCTTAAGGTAGCTTTATATACTGTAACCAGACAAGCCTGCCTGTCAGTAGGAAGATAACAGGAACGGATCTAGCTGAACACTGTGAGCAGGACACACTGTACTAAATGTAAATAGTCTAGCTGCCTGACCGTGGTACTAATAGGATCAAAAAGAACACCTGTAATTTTCTTAAGGTAGCTTTATATACTGTAACCAGACAAGCCTGCCTGTCAGTAGGAAGATAACAGGAACGGATCTAGCTGAACACTGTGAGCAGGACACACTGTACTAAATGTAAATAGTCTAGCTGCCTGACCGTGGTACTAATAGGATCAAAAAGAACACCTGTAATTTTCTTCAGGTAGCTTTATATACTGTAACCAGACAAGCCTGCCTGTCAGTAGGAAGATAACAGGAACGGATCTAGCTGAACACTGTGAGCAGGACGTACTGCACTAAATGTATATAGCAGGAACGGATCTAGCTGAACACTGTGAGCAGGACGCACTGCACTGAATGTAAATAGCAGGAACGGATCTAGCTGAACACTGTGAGCAGGACGCACTGCACTGAATGTAAATAGCAGGAACGGATCTAGCTGAACACTGTGAGCAGGACGCACTGCACTGAATGTAAATAGCAGGAACGGATCTAGCTGAACACTGTGAGCAGGACGCACTGCACTGAATGTAAATAGCAGGAACGGATCTAGCTGAACACTGTGAGCAGGACGCACTGCACTGAATGTAAATAGCAGGAACGGATCTAGCTGAACACTGTGAGCAGGACGCACTGCACTGAATGTAAATAGCAGGAACGGATCTAGCTGAACACTGTGAGCAGGACGCACTGCACTGAATGTAAACAGCAGGAACGGATGTAGCTAAACACTGTGAGCAGGACGCACTCTACTGAATGTAAATAGCAGGAACGGATCTAGCTGAACACTGTGAGCAGGACGCACTGCACTGAATGTAAATAGCAGGAACGGATGTAGCTGAACACTGTGAGCAGGACGCACTGCACTAAATGTAAATACCAGGAACGGATCTAGCTGAACACTGTGAGCAGGACGCACTGCACTGAATGTAAATAGCAGGAACGGATCTAGCTGAACACTGTGAGCAGGACGCACTGCACTGAATGTAAATAGCAGGAACGGATCTAGCTGAACACTGTGAGCAGCACGCACTGCACTGAATGTAAATAGCAGGAACGGATCTAGCTGAACACTGTGAGCAGGACGCACTGCACTGAATGTAAATAGCAGGAACGGATCTAGCTGAACACTGTGAGCAGGACGCACTGCACTGAATGTAAATAGCAGGAACGGATCTAGCTGAACACTGTGAGCAGGACGCACTGCACTGAATGTAAATAGCAGGAACGGATCTAGCTGAACACTGTGAGCAGGACGCACTGCACTGAATGTAAATAGCAGGAACGGATCTAGCTGAACACTGTGAGCAGGACACACTGCACTAAATGTAAATAGTCTAGATAGAAGATAACAGGAACGGATCTAGCTAAACTGAATACAGTGTATATATATATATGCAACACCTGGGATGCATATATATACACAATACACTGTAAGTGCAGCTAACTGACTGACTGTTCTGCCTAATCTATCTAACTCAAATCAAATGACACTGTCTCTCTCTCTCTCTATCTCTCAGCACACCGGAACACACACTACACAGGGCCGCCGTGCAGGCGGCCTTATATAGTGTGGGGTGTGTACTAAATCCCCTGAGCCATAATTGGCCAAAGCCACCCTGGCTTTGGCCAATTACAGCTCTCTCTACTGACGGCGCTGTGATTGGCCAAGCATGCGGGTCATAGTGCATGCTTGGCCAATCATCAGCCAGCAATGCACTGCGATGCCGCAGTGAATTATGGGCCGTGACGCGCCACACGAATTTGGCGCGAACGGCCCATATCGTTCGCAATTCGACGGACGGTCGAACAGCCGATGTTCGAGTCGAACATGGGTTCGACTCGAACACGAAGCTCATCCCTATTGCTCACACAGGCCATGGGCATATGTGGAATTGCACCCCAAAATACATTTAGCTGCTTCTCCTGAGTACGGGGATACCACATGTGTGGGACTTTTTGGGAGCCTAGCCGCGTACTGGACCCCGAAAACCAATCACTGCCTTCAGGATTTCTAAGGGTGAAAATTTTTGATTTCACTCTTTACTGCCTATCACAGTTTCGGAGGCCATGGAATGCCCAGGTGGCACAAAACCCCCCCAAATGACCCCATTTTGGAAAGTAGACACCCCAAGCTATTTGCTGAAAGGCATGGTGAGTATTTTGCAGCTCTCATTTGTTTTTGAAAATGAAGAAAGACAAGAAAAAACATTTTTTTTTTTCTTTTTTCAATTTTCAAAACTTTGTGACAAAAAGTGAGGTCTGCAAAATACTCACTATACCTCTCAGCAAATAGCTTGGGGTGTCTACTTTCCAAAATGGGGTCATTTGGGGGGGTTTTGTGCCACCTGGGCATTCCATGGCCTCCGAAACTGTGATAGGCAGTAAAGAGTGAAATCAAAAATTCACGCCCTTAGAAAGCCTGAAGGCGGTGCTTGGTTTTCGGGGTCCCGTACGCGGCTAGGCTCCCAAAAAGTCTCACACATGTGGTATCCCCGTACTCAGGAGAAGCAGCAGAATGTATTTTGGGGTGTAATTTCACATATTTCCATGGCATGTTTGAGCAATATATCATTTAGTGACAACTTTGTGCAAAAAAAAAAAAAAAAAAAAAAAATTTGTCTCTTTCCCGCAACTTGTGTCGCAATATAAAATATTCCATGGACTCGACATGCCTCTCAGCAAATAGCTTGGGGTGTCTACTTTCCAAAATGGGGTCATTTGGGGGGGTTTTGAACTGTCCTGGCATTTTATGCACAACATTTAGAAGCTTATGTCACACATCACCCACTCTTCTAACCACTTGAAGACAAAGCCCTTTCTGACACTTATTGTTTACATGAAAAAGTTTTTTTTTTTTGCAAAAAAATTACTTTGAACCCCCAAACATTATATATTTTTTTAAAGCAAATGCCCTACAGATTAAAATGGTGGGTGTTTCATTTTTTTTTTTCACACAGTAATTGCGCAGCGATTTTTCAAACGCATTTTTTGGGGAAAAAACACACTTTTTTTAATTTTAATGCACTAAAACACGCTATATTGCCCAAATGTTTGATGAAATAAAAAAGATGATCTTAGGCCGAGTACATGGATACCAAACATGACATGCTTTAAAATTGCGCACAAACGTGCAGTGGCAACAAAATAAATACATGTTTAAAAGCCTTCAAAAGCCTTTACAGGTTACCACTTTAGATTTACAGAAGGTCTACTGGAAAAATTACTGCACTCGATCTGGCCTTCGCGGTGATACCTCACATGCATGGTGCAATTGCTGTTTACGTTTGACGACAGACCGCCGCTTGCGTTCGCCTTAGCGCGAGAGCAGGGGGCGACAGGGGTGTTTTTTTTTTTTTTTTTCTTTATTATTTTTTTGCTTTTTTAATCTTACTTTTAAACTGTTCCTTTCATATTTTTTTTTTAATCATTTTTATTGTTATCTCGGGGAATGTAAATATCCCCTATGATAGCAATAGGTAGTGACAGGTACTCTTTTTTGAAAAAATTGTGGTCTATTAGACCCTAGATCTCTCCTCTGCCCTCAAAGCATCTGACCACACCAAGATCGGTGTGATAAAATGCTTCCCCAATTTCCCAATGGCGCTATTTACATCCGGCGAAATCTAAGTCATGAAATACTCGTAGCTTCCGGTTTCTTAGGCCATAGAGATGTTTGGAGCCACTCTGGTCTCTGATCAGCTCTATGGTCAGCTGGCTGAATCACCGGCTGCATTCTCAGGTTCCCTGTTGAGACAGGAGAGCCAGAGAAAAACACGGAAGACGGTGGGGGGGGGCATTCCCTCCCACGGCTTGTAAAAGCAGTCTAGAGGCTAATTAGCCGCTAGGATTGCTTTTACATGAAAGCCGACCGCTGGCTGAAAAGAATGATACCAAGATGATACCTAAACCTGCAGGCATCATTCTGGTATAACCACTCAAAGTCGTGAATGGCGTACCTGAAGACAAAAAAATGGTTAACAATGGTTAACAATAAAGCACAGTAAACAGTAAAGTATAAATAATTACACACCTGAAAAACAAACATGATAAAACATAATAACAATAACAATAACAATAAAACATTGCAGAATAGAATACAGTAAAAAAGAGCAGAACAATAGAGAGAGAGAATAGAGAGAGAGAGAACAATAAAACAACAACTATTTTTTTTTATTTCATATTTTTTTTTTTTTTACACTTTTTTTGTAACTAACTTTTATAACGGTAACCGGTTCCAGGTTTGGGTCTCTCAAAATGCGATGGCATCTTGGGAGACCCTGTTAAATGGCGCCTAGTCTGTGCAATGCTGTACCCTACGCTAATACTCAACTAGTGAATGGTAGCGTTCAAAACATTCACCAATGCAAAGACCAGGATTGTCAGGACAGGAGGGACAATAATAGCGGGTGTCACGCCTATATCCGCGCTTGCTGCAGACACGACATCTTTTTTGGGGGGTTCGTTGGGTAGGGGTACTCGGGAGGACATAAAAATGCCTCTCATGCAGCCGACTGCATTTGGTTGGGGATGTGAATGGGGGAAGTACGGGCGCTGCAGAAGCGGTGTGTTCCCAATTAGGATTGGCGAATGCAGCAGGAAGGGCACTATGGGCACGATGGGCCTGTGTTTGTCTTTTTGGTGGCAGCGGGACACTACTTGTGCTTGCCACCTCACCAGCTTCAACTGCACTTATGGGACTCGCCACGTCACCACGTGTTACTGCAGTGCTGGTTTGACTACGACCGGGGTGTACTAGGCCGCTGGCGCTTGCCAGTTCACCAAAACGCTACCAAAAAACTGTTAGCGATCGCAGGGATCAGGCCTGACTCTGCGAACGCTGCAGTTATGCGTTTAGTGTTTTGTAAGTGACAGTGATCGATCGATACTGCACTTGGGTGGGCTGGGCCGGGCCGGGCGGAGGGGCAAAACGCAGGTGCTAGCAGGTATCTGGGCTGATCCCGCTAACACTGCGTTTTTGGGAACCCTAAACTGCTGGTGACGCTAGTATAGATCTGATCGGATCAGATATTGATGCGATCAGATACTATACCACTAAGGGAGGTGTACGGTGTGTGCGTGGGTGTTAGCGGTACTGGCGCTAATCTGACGCTGCCTGGGGCTGGTGCTTGCCAGATTACCAAAACGCTACAAAAAAAACTGTTAGCGATCGCAGGGATCAGGCCTGACTCTGCGAACGCTGCAGTTATGCGTTTAGTGTTTTGTAAGTGTCAGTGATCGATCGATACTGCACTTGGGTGGGCTGGGCTGGGCCGGGCGGAGGGGCAAAACGCAGGTGCTAGCAGGTATCTGGGCTGATTCCGCTAACACTGCGTTTTTGGGAATCCTAAACTGCTGGGGACGCTAGTATAGATCTGATCGGATCAGATATTGATCCGTTCAGATACTATACCACTAAGGGAGGCGTATGCTGCGTGCGTGGGTGTTAGCGGTACTGGCGCTAACCTGACGCCTGGGGCTGGTGCTTGCCAGTTCACCAAAATGCTACCAAAAAAACTGTTAGCGATCGCAGGGATCAGGCCTGACTCTGCGAACGCTGCAGTTATGCGTTTAGTGTTTTGTAAGTGACAGTGATCGATCGATACTGCACTTGGGTGGGCTGGGCGGAGGCACAAAACGCAGGTGCTAGCAGGTATCTGGGCTGATCCCGCTAACACTGCGTTTTTGGGAACCCTAAACTGCTGGGGACGCTAGTATAGATCTGATCGGATCAGATATTGATCCGATCAGATACTATACCACTAAGGGAGGCGCATGCTGCGTGCGTGGGTGTTAGCGGTACTGGCGCTAATCTGACGCTGCCTGGGGCGACGCATATCACCGCCAGGTGGTCGGGGGGCTAAACCTTTATTCGGTAATAAACGGCGGGTGCCCTGACACTATAAAAAATAAACGAACTAACCAGCGTCAACCGTAACGGTTATACGGTGATCAGTGGTGAAAGGGTTAACTAGGGGGCAATCAAGGGGTTAAAACATTTATTAGATAGTATATGGGGGTCCCTGTCACTATAAAACGCTGACGGCGAACCTAAATATTTACCTCACTAACTAGCGTCACCAGCGACACTAATACAGCGATCAGAAAAATGATCGCTTAGCGACACTGGTGACAGGGGGTGATCAAGGGGTTAAAACTTTATTAGGGGGAGTTAGGGGGGTACCCTAGACCTACAGGGGGGTAACAGTAACTGTGCTAACACAGTAACTGTCACAAACTGACACAGCAGTAATCAGAAAAAAAAAAAAAAACTGCTGGTGTCAGTTTGTGACAGGGGGGGGGTGATTGGGGGGGATCGGGGGGCGATCGGGGGGGGGATCGGGGTGTTTTGTGTGCCTGGCATGTTCTACTGTGTGTATAGTGTTGGTGCACTCACATTGATGTCTTCTCTCCTCGGGCCGGAACGGAAATTACCGAGCCGAGGAGAGATGACATCATTTCCTTTGCTGCTGTTTAGCATACAGCAGCAAAGGAGTGTTCTCATTGGCCGGCGGCGATCGCGAGGGGGGGGCCACGAACGGATGGTCTCCCCCTCATCACCGATCGCCGCTGGACAAAAGACGACCGCCTCGGGCACCGGGGGGGGTCCGATCGGACCCCCCACCCGCGGAAGGCAAATCACGTACCCTGTACGTGATTTTGCCTGTCCGTGCCACTTTGCCGACGTACATCGGCGTGAGGCGGTCGTCAAGTGGTTAAATGTTCATATAAGCACACAATGTATGCTAGTAATCAGAAACACGAGATATAGTTCTGTAGGTACGTTATTCATCACTTTTTCATAGATTATACCATTTAACATATTACCTTAATTAAATTTCACACTACTTACTTAATAATTCAAACAATTCTGTTTCAGGTGTTATCTAATGGTATAATGAAACAAGCATTAAGAACAGCATTTATATGTTGATACAGGTAAAGTGCCATGTACAATAAAATTCTACCATGTTGCCTGAGACTGCCATATTTTAAGAGTTGTGAATTGATGGTACTAGAACCTTAAGATATTGGTAAGAGACACGTTTTTACTCAAAATTTATTTTATTATATGTCACAGTCTGGAGTCAGGCTCGGGGGCCAGTAGCTACAGTATAGCAGTAGAGCAGCACCTACCGACAAATGGGACAGGTATACAAGCAGGTCACCCTGGCTGATGACACAGGTTCACCTGAGGTGCGGGGTACTAACTGGTATTCACCAGAGCTCCTGATGGTGAAGATGGGTTTTGCTGCATGTTAGTACCAGTCCTCAGGATTGCCCATAATGAGGTGAGCAAGCCGGGGTCCAGTAGCAGATATAGCAGGTAGGGATCAAGAAGAAGCATAGTCAGTAAACAAGCCAAAAGGTCAGTAACAAATAGTTGCCGGTTGGGATTAAGCAGAAGCATAGTCGAGGAACTAACCAAAGGTCGGTAAGGAATGGTTGCGAAGATACGGACGGCAGCAGGAAAGACAAAAGCAAGATATTGGCTGGAGAGAGCACAATAAACTGGCAAACAGGAAGTGCGGAGACAGGGCTTAAAACAGGAAGTTCAAGGGAGGAGCAAGGTTCAAGAAAAACAAGATTCAAGGCAGGATCATTTAAGGAATTGTCCAGGGAGCTGTCCAGCTTTACAGGTGCTGTCTTTGCCAGACACAAGAGATCCCAGGTTCAAGTCCAGGCCCTGACAATATTGTGTCCATGATGTCTCTTGAGGTCTAGTTGAAGAGTGGTTAACTGGGGAACTACTATGTTTCAGGGGTCATACAATGTACCCTTCATCAGGGCTACAGCATGAAAAATTAAGATGAAAATAGCCATTTGGCAAGGGAAATAGTCAAGCTGGCAATATACTAGTAGAATACAATTTTGGCTTTAAAAACGTTCATTCAATTTTCGAGTCATTAGTGGGATCAAATCGATATTCATTTTCTAGCACAATGACGAGAAAATTTGAAGGATAGGATGGAATTTTTTTCCTAAATTAACAAATGTGTATGTGGTTTTCATTTGGTAAAGTTAATTAGTTCCAAAATCAAATTTTAAAAGCAAATAGAATTTTGAAGAACGTTTAAATGATGACATGCATCAGGTGATGAAATGTAAGATTTTTTTGTACGAATTTTCGCTGTTGCGAATAATTTTTTCATAACATGCTGTTATGAAAGTTCATTAAAAAATCTAGGTGTAGTGTATGCCCAGCTTTAGGCTAGCTACATAAGGCTCCATTTCATGGGTGGCACCGACGACACCAGCCATTAAACTTCGATCAAAAAATGAAAGGAGCGGTGCAAAAAAAAGTTAGCCAAATAGTGACTGCAGCAAATCTTTTGCAGTAAGGCCTGTTTCACATGGGTTTCAGCTTGTATAGGAGCAGTGTGAACAGCAAGCTTTAACAAAGCATTTGCAGCGCTTTCAGAAAGCTTTGTTGAAGCTTTTAAAGAGCCATTCAGCGCCAGTTTGTAAATGTTGTACACAAATATTAACGGCAGTGTGGATCGCCACTTTAAGCAAGCTTCTAGCAGACTTCAGAACTTAAGGCTGGGTTCACACTAGTGTGAATTGGATGCAGTTTCCCCGCATCCAATTTGTATGACAGGAGATTGTAATTGGCTCTCCATGTAGCTGGTTCACATATCTCCATAGTGGCAGCGCAGTGTCTTTCACGGGAGTCCTGTGAGTCTTTGGCTTAATTTAAGGGCCGAATTAAGGCAAAAAGTCGACCCCGATTCATTCCTGAAACGAAGAACAGGGATGCACCTGACCCTTGCTGCGAGCCGCATCCTCCGGCAGTGTGAACCCACCCTAAAGGTTGTTGAAAGCCTGCTGAAGTCTGCTGGCAGCTTGCTTAAAGTGGCGATCAACACTTCCATTAGGTTCTGTGTTCAACATTTACAAACTGGAACTGAATGGTACTTTAAAAGCTTCAACAAAGCTTGTTGAAAGCTCTACAAATACTTTGTCAAAGTTTGCTGTTCGCATTGCTCTTATACAAGCTGAAGCCCATGTGAAACAGGGCCGTTTTGCTATTCTGTCACCCATGGGTGCTGGCTGTCAGAGAAGCTGGTGGGGGTGATTTATCCAACTGTGCTGGATGGGAGAATCTTTATGCACATGGCCAGCTTGTAGCATGTTTTTTTTTTTTAACCAGCAGATAGTAGAAATATTGTCAAGTAACGGTGCAACTTAGCTGAAAAGAGAATGCAAATAGCAGAATTGGGAGACAAATAATAACAAGTGAGTTTAGCACAGTGGCAACCAAATGGATGCTATATTTCTCTGATGGCTCAAAAACACTACAATGATTATAGAAAGGGTAGTTAACATTCTTGTATTATCTACCTTTCAATTTTTCAAACATGAATGAGCAAGTTATGATGACTTTACAAATCCTAAGCATTTTCACTGTGAATGCTATACATAGAGTTAAGTAGTATCTTATCATATGTTTCCGTTTCAGTAAGAATGAGATACCATTAACAGTGATTAACAGTGTGTTTTTTTAAATATGTTTATTCAAACTAAACAGACATAAATGGAAATAAAAAAAAGAATTAAAGGGGCTTATACCATATTGTTTTAAATCAAAATGAGACCAAGTTACCTACCAGATAGTTTATGTGTTATGCAAATGCATTTTTAAGAAGAAGATGCTAGATTTATTACATGCCATCAAAAGTGGGTATACCATCAAAAGCTGATATCTGCTCAAACCCTTGTTGTTGTCTGAAAGGGGCATAATAGACCAATAGGTATGTTAGGCCCTGTTCAGATGGGGCGTATGAATCCTACCCCATGTAAGGGCTGTGTTTACCCAGAGTGCATTTTGGGCATTGCACATTAAGTACTGATTGATTATCACATTGGGAATATATATATTCCTGTTCTCTCGTATCATTGTACATTTTCTTTACAGGCATTTTTTTTTCTGTAACCAGCTATGTGCACATTATGTTCTTTATTTTTGTTTGTTTTTTATTTTATGTCCCAGTACATACTGAATTCTCGAATACTATGTATTATTATGAAGTAGAATGCCCTATGTTCAGCAGGCCTAATTTTCTGCTTGCGTGCCCTGAAATATTAATGAGCAATTGTCCTTTCCATTGCTTCATTAGAGGTAAATCATTAACCTCTTGTTGTTTTGTGATATCCAGATGTTCCCTATAATGTCCAGTAAATACACTTCTACGTGCATTTTTAGAGTTGTACAGTTCATATAACAGAGGTGATCAGTGTTTTCTATCTGGGTCCTATATGGAAGTCTTCTTTTGTAATGACACTTCACTTTAACTTGAACCTGAACTGAGCTCAGTAAAAATGCATTTCATACACATACAGTATATGACAACTAGTGGTTTATTATCCACTTCAATACCAGGCAATTAGACACCTTCCCGCCCAGCCCAATTTTCACCTTTCAGAGCTGTTGCAATTTGAATGACAATTGCGCAATCATGCTACACTGAACCCAAACAAATTTTTTATCATTTTGTTCCCACAAATAGAGCTTTCTTTTGGTGGTATTTAACCACTTGAGCCCCGGACCATTATGCTGCCTAAGGACCAGAGGTCTTTTTCCAATTTGGCACTGCGTCGCTTTAACTGCTAATTGCGCGGTCATGCAATGCTGTACCCAAACGAAATTTGCGTCCTTTTCTTCCCACAAATAGAGCTTTCTTTTGATGGTATTTGATCACCTCTGCGGTTTTTATTTTTTGCGCTATAAACGGAAAAAGACCGAAAATTTTGAAAAAAAATGATATTTTCTACTTTTTGTTATAAAAAAAATCCAATAAACTAAATTTTAGTCATACATTTAGGCCAAAATGTATTCGGCCACATGTCTTTGGTAAAAAAAATGTCAATAAGCGTATATTTATTGGTTTGCGCAAAAGTTATAGCGTCTACAAACTAGGGTACATTTTCTGGAATTTACACAGCTTTTAGTTTATGACTGCCTATGTCATTTCTTGAGGTGCTAAAATGGCAGGGCAGTACAAAACCCCCCCAAATGACCCCATTTTGGAAAGTAGACACCCCAAGGAAATTGCTGGGAGGCATGTTGAACCCATTGAATATTTATTTTTTTTGTCCCAAGTGATTGAAAAATGACAAAAAAAAAAAAAAAAAAAAATATTTACAAAAAGTCGTCACTAAATGATATATTGCTCACACAGGCCATGGGCCTATGTGGAATTGCACCCCAAAATACATTTAGCTGCTTCTCCTGAGTATGGGGATACCACATGTGTGGGACTTTTTGGGAGCCTAGCCGCGTACGGGGCCCCGAAAACCAATCACCGCCTTCAGGATTTCTAAGGGTGTAAATTTTTGCTTTCACTCTTCACTGCCTATCACAGTTTCGGAGGCCATGGAATGCCCAGGTGGCACAAAACCCCCCAAAATGACCCCATTTTGGAAAGTAGACACCCCAAGCTATTTGCTGAGAGGCATATTGAGTCCATGGAATATTTTATATTTTGACACAAGTTGCGGGAAAGTGACACTTTTTTTTTTTTTTTTTTTTTTTTTCATAAAGTTGTCACTAAATGATATATTGCTCACACAGGCCATGGGCATATGTGGAATTGCACCCCAAAATACATTTAGCTGCTTCTCCTGAGTATGGGGATACCACATGTGTGGGACTTTTTGGGAGCCTAGCCGCGTACTGGACCCCAAAAACCAATCACTGCCTTCAGGATTTCTAAGGGTGAAAATTTTTGATTTCACTCTTTACTGCCTATCACAGTTTCGGAGGCCATGGAATGCCCAGGTGGCACAAAACCCCCCCAAATGACCCCATTTTGGAAAGTAGACACCCCAAGCTATTTGCTGAGAGGCATGGTGAGTATTTTGCAGCTCTCATTTGTTTTTGAAAATGAAGAAAGACAAGAAAAAACATTTTTTTTTTTCTTTTTTCAATTTTCAAAACTTTGTGACAAAAAGTGAGGTCTGCAAAATACTCACTATACCTCTCAGCAAATAGCTTGGGGTGTCTACTTTCCAAAATGGGGTCATTTGGGGGGGTTTTGTGCCACCTGGGCATTCCATGGCCTCCGAAACTGTGATAGGCAGTGAAGAGTGAAATCAAAAATTCACGCCCTTAGAAAGCCTGAAGGCGGTGCTTGGTTTTCGGGGTCCCGTACGCGGCTAGGCTCCCAAAAAGTCTCACACATGTGGTATCCCCGTACTCAGGAGAAGCAGCAGAATGTATTTTGGGGTGTAATTTCATATATTTCCATGGCATGTTTGAGCAATATATCATTTAGTGACAACTTTGTGCAAAAAAAAAAAAAAAAAAAAAAATTTGTCTCTTTCCCGCAACTTGTGTCGCAATATAAAATATTCCATGGACTCGACATGCCTCTCAGCAAATAGCTTGGGGTGTCTACTTTCCAAAATGGGGTCATTTGGGGGGGTTTTGAACTGTCCTGGCATTTTATGCACAACATTTAGAAGCTTATGTCACACATCACCCACTCTTCTAACCACTTGAAGACAAAGCCCTTTCTGACACTTATTGTTTACATGAAAAAGTTTTTTTTTTTTGCAAAAAAATTACTTTGAACCCCCAAACATTATATATTTTTTTAAAGCAAATGCCCTACAGATTAAAATGGTGGGTGTTTCATTTTTTTTTTTCACACAGTAATTGCGCAGCGATTTTTCAAACGCATTTTTTGGGGAAAAAACACACTTTTTTTAATTTTAATGCACTAAAACACGCTATATTGCCCAAATGTTTGATGAAATAAAAAAGATGATCTCAGGCCGAGTACATGGATACCAAACATGACATGCTTTAAAATTGCGCACAAACGTGCAGTGGCAACAAAATAAATACATGTTTAAAAGCCTTCAAAAGCCTTTACAGGTTACCACTTTAGATTTACAGAGGAGGTCTACTGGAAAAATTACTGCACTCGATCTGGCCTTCGCGGTGATACCTCACATGCATGGTGCAATTGCTGTTTACGTTTG
Source organism: Lithobates clamitans (assembly GCA_037952925.1). Taxonomy (NCBI): domain Eukaryota; kingdom Metazoa; phylum Chordata; class Amphibia; order Anura; family Ranidae; genus Lithobates; species Lithobates clamitans. The sequence goes on along the minus strand of JBBGZY010000236.1, from coordinate 3,815,335 downwards.
ACGACAGACCGCCGCTTGCGTTCGCCTTAGCGCGAGAGCAGGGGGCGACAGGGGTGTTTTTTTTTTTTTTTTTTTTTTTCTTTATTATTTTTTTGCTTTTTTAATCTTACTTTTAAACTGTTCCTTTCATATTTTTTTTTTTAATCATTTTTATTGTTATCTCGGGGAATGTAAATATCCCCTATGATAGCAATAGGTAGTGACAGGTACTCTTTTTTGAAAAAATTGTGGTCTATTAGACCCTAGATCTCTCCTCTGCCCTCAAAGCAAATGACCACACCAAGATCGGTGTGATAAAATGCTTCCCCAATTTCCCAATGGCGCTATTTACATCCGGCGAAATCTAAGTCATGAAATACTCGTAGCTTCCGGTTTCTTAGGCCATAGAGATGTTTGGAGCCACTCTGGTCTCTGATCAGCTCTATGGTCAGCTGGCTGAATCACCGGCTGCATTCTCAGGTTCCCTGTTGAGACAGGAGAGCCAGAGAAAAACACGGAAGACGGTGGGGGGGGGGGGGCATTCCCTCCCACGGCTTGTAAAAGCAGTCTAGAGGCTAATTAGCCGCTAGGATTGCTTTTACATGAAAGCCGACCGCTGGCTGAAAAGAATGATACCAAGATGATACCTAAACCTGCAGGCATCATTCTGGTATAACCACTCAAAGTCGTGAATGGCGTACCTGAAGACAAAAAAATGGTTAACAATGGTTAACAATAAAGCACAGTAAAGTGTAAATAATTACACACCTGAAAAACAAACATGATAAAACATAATAACAATAACAATAACAATCAATAACAATAACAATAACAATAACAATCAATAACAATAACAATAACAATAACAATAACAATCAATAACAATAACAATAACAATAACAATAAAACATTGCAGAATAGAATACAGTAAAAAAGAGCAGAACAATAGAGAGAGAGAATAGAGAGAGAGAGAACAATAAAACAACAACTATTTTTTTTTATTTCATATTTTTTTTTTTTTTTTACACTTTTTTTTGTAACTAACTTTTATAACGGTAACCGGTTCCAGGTTCGGGTCTCTCAAAATGCGATGGCATCTTGGGAGACCCTGTGAAAGTGTGCCTAGTCTGTGCAATGCTGTACCCTACGCTAATACTCAACTAGTGAATGGTAGCGTTCAAAACATTCACCAATGCAAAGACCAGGATTGTCAGGACAGGAGGGACAATAATAGCGGGTGTCACGCCTATATCCGCGCTTGCTGCAGACACGACATCTTTTTTGGGGGGTTCGCTGGGTAGGGGTACTCGGGAGGACATAAAAATGCCTCTCATGCAGCCGACTGCATTTGGTTGGGGATGTGAATGGGGGAAGTACGGGCGCTGCAGAAGCGGTGGGTTCCCAATTAGGATTGGCGAATGCAGCAGGAAGGGCACTATGGGCACGACGGGCCTGTGTTTGTCTTTTTGGTGGCAGCGGGACACTACTTGTGCTTGCCACCTCACCAGCTTGAACTGCACTTATGGGACTCGCCACGTCACCACGTGTTACTGTAGTGCTGGTTTGACTACGACCGGGGTGTACTAGGCCGCTGGCGCTTGCCAGTTCACCAAAACGCTACCAAAAAACTGTTAGCGATCGCAGGGATCAGGCCTGACTCTGCGAACGCTGCAGTTATGCGTTTAGTGTTTTGTAAGTGACAGTGATCGATCGATACCGCACTTGGGTGGGCTGGGCTGGGCCGGGCGGAGGGGCAAAACGCAGGTGCTAGCAGGTATCTGGGCTGATCCCGCTAACACTGCGTTTTTGGGAACCCTAAACTGCTGGTGACGCTAGTATAGATCTAATCGGATCAGATATTGATGCGATCAGATACTATACCACTAAGGGAGGTGTACAGTGCGTGCGTGGGTGTTAGCGGTACTGGCGCTAATCTGACGCTGCCTGGGGCTGGTGCTTGCCAGTTCACCAAAACGCTACAAAAAAAACTGTTAGCGATCGCAGGGATCAGGCCTGACTCTGCGAACGCTGCAGTTATGCGTTTAGTGTTTTGTAAGTGACAGTGATCGATCGATACTGCACTTGGGTGGGCTGGGCTGGGCCGGGCGGAGGGGCAAAACGCAGGTGCTAGCAGGTATCTGGGCTGATTCCGCTAACACTGCGTTTTTGGGAACCCTAAACTGCTGGGGACGCTAGTATAGATCTGATCGGATCAGATATTGATCCGTTCAGATACTATACCACTAAGGGAGGTGTACGGTGCGTGCGTGGGTGTTAGCGGTACTGGCGCTAACCTGACGCTGCCTGGGGCTGGTGCTTGCCAGTTCACCAAAATGCTACCAAAAAAACTGTTAGCGATCGCAGGGATCAGGCCTGACTCTGCGAACGCTGCAGTTATGCGTTTAGTGCCTTGTAAGTGACAGTGATCGATCGATACTGCACTTGGGTGGGCTGGGCGGAGGCACAAAACGCAGGTGCTAGCAGGTATCTGGGCTGATCCCGCTAACACTGCGTTTTTGGGAACCCTAAACTGCTGGGGACGCTAGTATAGATCTGATCGGATCAGATATTGATCCGTTCAGATACTATACCACTAAGGGAGGCGCATGCTGCGTGTGTGGGTGTTAGCGGTACTGGCGCTAATTTGACGCTGCCTGGGGCGACGCATATCGCCGCCGGGCGATCGGGGGGCTAAACCTTTATTCGGTAATAAACGGCGGGTTCCCTGACACTATAAAAAATAAACAAACTAACCAGCGTCACCCGTATCGGTTATACGGTGATCAGTGGTGAAAGGGTTAACTAGGGGGCAATCAAGGGGTTAAAACATTTATCAGATAGTATATGGGGGTCCCTGACGCTATAAAACGCTGACGGCGAACCTAAATATTTACCTCACTAACTAGCGTCACCAGCGACACTAATACAGCGATCAGAAAAATGATCGCTTAGCGACACTGGTGACAGGGGGTGATCAAGGGGTTAAAACTTTATTAGGGGGGGTTAGGGGGGTACCCTAGACCTAAAGGGGGGTAATATACACTGTCCCAACACTGTCACTGTCACAAACTGACACTATGCAGTAATCAGAAAAAAAAAAAAAAAAAAACTGCTGGTGTCAGTTTGTGACAGGGGGGGGGGGGTGATTGGGGGGGGATCGGGGGGCGATCGGGGGGGGGATCGGGGTGATTTGTGTGCCTGGCATGTTCTACTGTGTGTGTAGTGTTTGGTGCACTCACATACTTGTCGTCTCTCCTCGGGCCGGAACGGAAAATACCGACCCGAGGGGAGATGACATCACTTCCTTTGCTGCTGTTTAGCATACAGCAGCAAAGGAGTGTTTTCATTGGCCGGCGGCGATCGCGAGGGGGGGGCCACGAACGGATGGTCTCCCCCTCATCACCGATCGCCGCTGGACAAACGACGACCGCCTCGGGCACCGGGGGGGGGTCCGATCGGACCCCCCACCCGCGGAAGGCAAATCACGTACATGTACGTGATTTTGCCTGTCCGTGCCACTTTGCCGACGTACATCGGCGTGAGGCGGTCGTCAAGTGGTTAATCACCTCTGCGGTTTTTATTTTTTGCGCAACAAATAAAAAAAGACCGAAAATTTCGAAAAAAAAACAAGTTTTTCTTTGTTTCTGTTAAATTTTTTTGTGAATAAGTACGCTTTCTCCTTCAATAATGGGCACTGATACGGCGGCACTGATGGGCACTGATACGGCGGCACTGATGGGCACCGATGAGGTGGCACCAATGAGGTGGCACTGATGAGGTGGCACTAACGGGCACTGATGATGGGCACTGATAGGCGGCACTGATGGGCACTGATAGGTGGCACTGGTATGCGGCACTGATGGGCACTCATAGGTGGCACCGATGGGCACACATAGGCGGCACTGATGGGCACTCGTAGGTGGCATTGATTGGTATATATGGGTGGCACTGATGGGTACTTATGTGTGGCACTGATGGGCACTGATAGGTGGGCACAGATGGGCACTGACAGGTGGCACTGATGGGCAATGACAGGTGGCACAGATGGGCAATGACAGGTGGCACTGATAGAGCATTGCTGGGCAGCTCTGGGCATTGCTGGGCAGATCATGGACATAATAGTGCCAATCAGTGCCCATTTGTGGGCACTGATTGGCACAGATTGGGTACATGTGGATGGCCATGGGGTACATACCTGGCCATCCACGTTGCCCCTTCCCTGGTGGTCCTAGTGGCATCCCTGGTAGTCCAGTGGGGTGATCTGAGGGGGGGCTGCGCTGATAAACAATCAGCGCAGACCCCCCCTGCCAGGAGAGCCGCCGATCGGCTCTCCTCTACTTGCGTCTGTCAGACGCAAGTGAGGAAGAGCCGATCAACGGCTCTTCCTGTTGACAGCGTGATCAGCCGTGATTGGACACGGCTGATCACGTGGTAAAGAGCCTCCGCCGGAGGCTTTTTACCAAGATCAGTGTAGCGGTGTGTCAGACTGACACACCGCTCCACCAATCGCCGCGATGCGCGCCCCCGGGGGCACGCTGCGGCATGTTATCCTGCTGGACGTCATATGACGTCCAGTCAGGATAACAGAACCACTTCCTGGACGTCAAACCGCTATAGGGCGGGCGGGAAGTGGTTAAATATATATATATATATATATTCCCAAGTCTCCCGCGAGTCGAATTTGACTGCGGGCTCCCCGACACCCGTGAGCGCTGGGGGGGGGGATCTCCTGGCTTGGCCTGTCACTCAGCCATAGACAGAAGACAGAGCAACCCGAGCGGCCGAATGGAGTATGGCTGCTCTGTCTTCTGTCTGTGGCTAAGTGACAGGCGGATGCAGGGCCGATCCTGGAAGGGTGCACAGGGTGCACCACACCCAGGTGCTGCGAGCCTACTTTGACTGATGCATGGGGCTACTTTCTAGGTGGGGTCTGGCCAATTCAGCATGGAAGGAAGGGGGTGGGTGGAGGCAGAGAGAAGACTGCACTGTGATCTGCAGGCTGTAGCAATAAAAAACTTTCATCAGTCAAGCAGACTTTTTCTCCACTTTTGGTCTCCGCCGTGCAGTAATAACCTGTGTGAAAAGTACATGACAGTCATGGCCTCTTCTATATCAATCCACCAGGCAGACCGGGACTGTCATGTACTTGTCACACAGGTGATTACTGCGCTGTGGCACCCAAAAGTGGAGAAATTCCACTTGACTGGGGAAGCCAGGCACCAGCAGCCAGACCCCAGGACCAGCAGCCCAGCCCCAGAAGCCAGGACCAGTAGCCAGCCCCAGTACCCATTATTTAAGGTAAGTGAAGTCTTCTAGGGCTGGGCCTGGGAATCAAAGAGCTATTAATATAATATTG